>JABSTQ010003768.1:0-56210 GCA_013358835.2 Ixodes persulcatus
TCCAGACTACCGGATAGGAGTGATGTCTCCTATTGCCCTGCCGACATAATGGTATAGCAAAAATGCTTTAGGGCAAGTCCTAATGGGATACGTAGTGGAGACAGTTTGTCGAAGAAGCCATCTAGTTGCCTCCTTTATGGCACTAAAATGCATGTGGTAAAACAGTGACACCGGAGGATGCATACGGCAGTTTTCCTATTGCAGCTTTGTAGCATAGTAGTAGAGGTGCCGTGAAGGCAGTGTTGGAAAGCAGCAAACTTTTTGTTTCTAACCCAGGCAGAGTTAATAAATTACAAACTTTGCAAATTCGAACCTCAGCAAGCTTTGAAAATATTTATACCCTTTAAGCTCGAAACTTTGGGAAGTTCACAGCATCCCCATGTGTTCTGCGAGTGGCCAATTGCTATCCCTAATGTTTTGGGTACCCCAGGTGTTCACGATACTAGTAGGGAATTAGCTGTTGTATGTTTGTTCTGTTTCAGATAGGATTATACATACGAGGGGCGTTCCTAAAGTTCGTATTATCGGCACAAAAAAATTAAAAAGCGGAACAAAACAGGCATCAACTTGAGCGCTCGTCCCTCTAGTTTCCGCACAGTGTACACATTGCGTGCAATAGTAGCGCGGAACGCCGCTAGGGAGTCGAAACCAAAATGGCACCACCCGTCGGAGCCAAGCACATGCTGTGATTCATTTTGTTTTTTCATTTGAGGAAAAGCAATGCCAAGGATATTCATAAAAATCTGGGAGCATTGTTCTGGCACAACGCCCAAGTTTATGAAACTATGGTTAAATGGCGTTGACGCTTCCAGTGTGGCCAAACAAGAGGAATGCATTTCAAGGACGATTACCAAGTTATTGCTGAAGTGTTCCTGAACACTCAAAACGAGGAGTTCTAAAACAATGGCCTCCGGCATGTGGTCCATCGCTTGCGAAAGTGGATAATGCTTGGTGGCGAACATGTAGAGAAAGTCTCGACACCTACTAAAGTTTGATTGATCAATCTCTATTCCTTCGTGACAATGATACGAACTTTATAAACGCCCCTCGTACTTGATTGAAAAGGGTATTTACACCTGACCAACTTTGCATATTTATAATGGGACACTTGTTCATGTTTTTTTCATGCAGCCCTTCTTCCTGAATCGAGAAAAAGGCCCCAAAGAGGGAATACTTCGCGGCAGATGGGTTTCACGTCCACCGTATCCTTGGGGTCCACAAGATGAGCAAGCTCATCAAGCTCCATGTCAGGAAGAAGCTCAGAGCACAGTGGATTGGTGTCAGACACTGCCTGGAGCTACCACAGATCCACTCGTGCAGCCACTGCATGTGGTTGTGCCTGAACTTCATCCGCCACCAATAACCATGGTAAGCTGTGCCAAACTGCATTTAGCTAAAAAAAAACACAGGGTATATTTTGTTATCCCCAAGACGACTTGAAGGCGAAAGCCCAAGCGCCGATGCATTAAAGACAGATACACGATTTACGGATGCGGCGGTACCCCAAGTGTACACCAAGTAAACAATCTAACCTCGAAGACTGCACAAACATTGTGGCTCCCTGAAATCCGAAATACACCATGAGCAATCTTTATTAAGGCGAAAACCTTATATGTCTCATCATAAAGTCCTTGAGGAAATAACATGTCAACAATACGAAAGGTACCGAAACGCTTACGTGACATCTGCAAATATTAATATTCCTCCAGAAAGACTTTTAGCCCACGTCCCTCGGCTGGTGTTGAACCAGCAACCTTTCGTTCTGTAGTTCAACGCAGTACCCCTCCGCCCGTGGCGGTACGTAAACGTTTTGGTACCTTTCGTATCGTCGACATTTTTTTTTCTCAAGGACTGAACAATGAGACATATAAGATTTTCGCCTTAATAAAGACTGCACATAATGTATTTCAGATTTCAGGGAGCCACAACGTTTATGCAGTCTTCGAGATTAGATTGTTTTCTTGGTGTACACCATGCTAGGCTTCTGTGGTTTCTTTTGTATGCTTGTCTAAACAAATGATTTGATGCAGTAATGCAACCGTAGTCAGCACCAGGAATTCATTGAGTGCATTAGGTATGACAAAGTGCCTACTGGTTAAAGAAGGATTACGTGTTTTCAGGCAAATTCGAAAAAAATCCAAAAATGACTAGCCGGTAAAGATCCGTCAGATCGCATTTCTTCAATGAACTTCGATTGTGAAGGTTATACATGGCCAAAAAATAAAACCACTGGGCGACGTTTTTTTTTCTCGCAAGACTACTCAATACAGGCTCTGACTTTCCAAGAAAAGATCTCGCTTCCCTTTTAAAATATTGACCAGTTAAAGAAAAGGGGAATTATATTGCTAATTTCTGCTAAGGACAAATCATGGATGTATTTCTGAGACAGTTAAAAAGCTAAGTAAGTCAAGACCTGAATTTTCCAAAAACTACTTAACTCTGAAGACATGGAACCCTACTTACAAAGGAAAAGATTTGCTTTTGAGTGACATCCCACAGCCTGTCTTCTCTTCCTGCAGCCAGCAAGCCATCGACTGCCCGCCAACGACGCAATTCTTGCGGTGCCGGACCTGCCCGATAGAGTGACTGGGGAAGGTTTGTAACAATATTAGCATAAAGGATGTGATACACAAAGACTGCTGGACAGTACACGGCAGCCCCGTTGCTGTACATTGTTCTGCAAGCCTTGTGTCGCACGTCCTCTATGATGGTAATGTTACTTATCATTCATAGTTAACCACTCTGACAGCACTGGCAAAACCTTCTCAAACAGCCTTGTTAAAGGCCAACCATATACGTTTTCGAGATTCCCACTCGTGGAAGCTGCCTCCCGTGTCTCGGAAACTTTATAGTTGAAACCATTAAAGAAAAGTGTTCAAATTACCTGGAATATGCCAAGATCTACATAACATCACTTTTACTGTGCACTCCCTTTGCAGAACAATCTGCATAGTGGTGGAACCACAGAAATTATAACATCTTTTATGTGGGGATGCTACACACTTTTTAGGAGCCTTTAAGTTAAGACACAAAACACAGAAGTTAGAGAGTTACAAAGTTTAATATTTATTACATTGAAAGCGCAATGTTTCTTCCCAATATGCCATTGAAATATAAAATGTGCCTACAATTTAAACATAGAAACACACTTCACTCATTTTAATCACGCGTCAGCCTATTTTATACCGAATAGAGCAGCATGTCGGCTGCCCCAGGACAAGTTTTTCGTGCAGTCTGCACTCTTTCTAGCCTCCAAGAAATGCTGGCACTTCCATCATTACATGCACCGAAAAGTCAAGAGAAAGTAAACAAACGAGAAAGTAACTGTATGATTAGGTCTTTATTCCGTGCTGGTCTTGGCGGGAAGAAGGAGAGGGGGTACAAAGTTTTCTTTTGCAAGCGGGGATCACAATGACGTCGCGGCAAGGCTTGTAGCAGAACCTGCATGCCTGTTCGTTTGCGGGTGCAAGCACCAAGTCTACCAAAATGGACTTCCGGTTCATTTGTTGTGCGGCAAACATTTCTTGCACTGCTAACTTTTCGTCAAGGCAACAACTTCTTGGCCACAGTGTGAACACCCATGATGCTCGATAAAGATGGATCTCCATTGTGATAAAGAACTCCTATCCATCAAGCAGGAGACACGTTCTCTAGCAGTCAGGCTCTGCCGAGTGCCCCAGGCCCGTACCTGCAAAATACACACAAAACGAAACAAAGAAAAGCAAGCATTAGACACACAATAAAGAACTGAGCAGTCGACAGAGTGATCAGTTCTCTTACTCGGTTACTCGGCAAGAGTAACCCAAGCTGACTAAACCCATGCTGCTACCAAGAAACGGCTGCAACTGAAGTGCCTAGACATTGTCCAGGAACATGAGCGCATGCATTTTAAGGCAAACACTCAGGCCCGATACAGCTGTGATCAAGTAAGATCCCCGTCGCGCTGCAGCACAGGAGTCTCCGAACAGCACAGTGCCTCGGCGAGATAAGGAATGAGCACAAAGACAAAAAACTGATCTGAAACTGTCGACACGACGCTCACAAGGAAGCTCGCAATGTCTTTGCACACGTGCAGAACAAACAGCATACCTAACTTACCCGCAAGCACCCTCAGACCCACAACCAAGACATGTGGTTAGAAAAGCAAGCATGCCATGTGGCTCAAGACAGCTGTGAGCGAGGAACACCCCTAACGCTTTCAGCAACGAGCCAAACCAAGAAGCACAGTGCCCCGGCCATCTGGTGTTATGCAGTGAAAATAGAACATCTTGGGCATCACGCAACAGATGCTGCATACACTGCATGCACGAAGCTTATCATGCAGTGAAAGCAGGTTGAGTGTCTGCCAATCGAAACATGCACTCCAAGCAAATGCCTGTTAGTAAGAAAGGAGGGGACAGAATAGTTAGCACAACGTGGACCTCCTCAAACTGTGTCGGGGTGGGATCCGGAACCCACACTGGTGTTGCTGCAGAAAGTATGTGCACCTCACTCGGGGTTCACATAGAACATACTTACAACCCTGGCTGGCTTCGGAAGTGTTAGCTAAATATTAACCGCTCCGGCTTTGCAAGTGTTAGCTAAAGGGTATTTGACGGAGCATGTGGATATATCTCTCCATGTACCGTAAGGACCATACGCTGCATACACCGTTTTATTGCATCTGAGGATGCTATATGCAGTTAACGGGAAAGATGGCATGCCTACGACCTATGACAAAGCTTGGCTTCTGAATAAAGATGCTTAAAATTTTGATTTAGGTGGAATATGGAAGAACGCTTTACCGTTGCAGACCGCATAGCCTTTCTCCTGCAGAAATAGTGTTGTCGGCGCTCGTAGTCTCCTTGGTCAGCAGTAGAGCAACGAGAGACAGGAGATGCTCAAACCTTGGAAATACACAAACACAACTGGCTACATGTACTATTGAACAGATGGGACTCAGGAAAGCATCTATACACACATGAACTGTTGACGTACAGCACTAGAAAAAAAGTGCAAAAAAAATGACAGATTCTTACACATCGTTACATGCACTGAAATGGCTTGCACCTTGTTACGATGGGACTTCGTTGTTTTCATTTAGCAATTGCCAAGACGCGCGGCCTCAGCTCGGGCCACGCCCCACGCACTGTTCCTGGTTGAGCGAGCGACATGTTCGCAGGGCTCGTAGCTCACCGTCAATCTCTTGCAGTCTTCTCTTGTAAATAATATGTAAATAGACCATCGCTTAAAGGGTAACTGCAAAGAAAAAAAAGTGTTTTTTTAAACAGCCTAATTGGGACAAGCATGTCACAAAACAAATGTTCCGCGAAAGAAATAATTTTTTTTAGCAATATTTACGCCACAGGACGTAATTAGTCGGAGCCAGAACCTCTCCACATTTGAAACTCCCGCTCTTTCGACCCCCGCGGAGGAGAAGTACGCCCCGCCCCTCACTCCTCACGCAGCGTCTCGACTTCCGGTGAGATCTGGCAACAACGCACTTAAAACCAGAAGCTGCGCTGGCTGCGCGGTCTGCGAACTCAGCGAAGATGTGACCGGAGAAGTGCCCCTGTGATGTTCGCGGAAGACGGAAAGTATCATTCGTAATCGTCGTGTGGGCTTTGAAAGCGAAGGGAGTCACAGGGTCCACGCGTGCGCTACCACACAAGCCAAGGTCACGACAGCGCTGCGTTGACTTCGGCGATCTCGTTCTGTTCGGTGCAACACGGCGAAGGCGACAAAGAACTGAAACGTTCGTGGTGTGCGTGGTGCGGTGCTTAGAAGTAGATAACACGGAGCGCAAATTGGTTGTTGTGGTGTTGATTTAATGGGTTCAGTCTCGTCGTCGTCAGCTGATCCAGTCAAACTGGTCCGGGAGGATGCAGCGAGCCTTTTTAATAGTGAATCTTCCTTCGTTCTGTTTCAAAATGTGGAAGATTCCCGACGCATACCGTGAGTAAAAAGCTGCGGGCGTTTTCAACAAAATTACGTCGTTTTAATTGAACAATGAACTCCGAATTGTCCTAAATCTGCCGTTTTTATGCTTCGTGTTGTTGGACTGCGTTTGCACAGCGACGTGTTGCGCTCATCGTGCGGTGTGAATAAATTTTGGCAAGATTTCGTACCTGCCCACAGATGCATGAACTGAGACCATTTTTTACGTAGTGAACACAGTGTTTTTTTTTTATTATGTGTGTCTAGTCGCGGACGATCGATGCACCCAGTGCGAATCTCGACGGCCTCCGGAGCGATATGACGAGAACGTAACTGGACACGTTTGTCGCTACGCGAACGCTTCACTGCCTCCAACCAAATAGCATTCATTTCGGGGCGACGTGGCTGCTGGAAGGCTCGCTGTCGGGATCACTCATCTCACTTCTCTGAAAAGTCGGCATTTGCACGCGTAAGCAAGCAAGCAAAAAGAAAACACGCTAAGCAAGCAAAGAGGAAAACGAAAGAACCGCGCTATGAAAGCCAAAACCCCGCGTCGCTTCCTATCACTAACACCTGCGACAGCTGCTAGACACACACTACTTCACTTCAAGAAGCCTCACTCAAGCACCTGGGTCAGCACGAAACACTGATCACTTCGGCGAAACGAGGCAAGACAGGCGGGAGCAGAGACTTCGGCGGCCATGAAAGAATGGCGAAGCTTTTGTTTGTTATGGCAGTTATGGTATGAATCCAAACGGAAGTGCCCGTTTTGTAAACCTTTTGTAAAGAATAGTAACTTTCCTCACATGGGTTATTCTCTAAACGTAAAAATATGCGGCTCAAAAGGAAATTGCAACATATAACAAAGGTTTAACAACCAAGATCTAAGCTGTCAATCAAACTCTTAGCCAATGAGAACCTATTGGGATTGACGTCACATAATCACAACTTCCTGGCGCGCGATTTAAAACGGACGAAATTGCCGCAAACTAAAATCAGTCTCACGCAATAAATATTTCTGTAAAAATTTTTTTTTCTCGCGGAAAAATTGTTTTTTGACATGGTTGTCCCAATTAGGCTATTTAAAAAAAAACTTTTTTTTCTTTGCAGTTACCCTTTAACACTGGCGACGAGGATGGGATACTCTACTCTTCAGCCTATGTGGGGAGGAAACCTACGGCAAGGTTCGGGATTTACTTCACCCACAAGTGCCATCAGGGGTCTCCTACGACGACGTTATGCAACGTCTATCACGCCATTTCGAGTCTGGTCCATCGGAACTACTCGGGAGATGGCGATTTCACAAGCGTGATCAGGAGTCTCACGAAACCATTCCCGAATACGTCGATGCTCTGCGAGCTCTTGCAAAAGATTGCAACTTCGGCACAACAACGGTCACGACCGTGGCACCTGCCACGACAGCCGCACAAGCGCCGAGTGGCTCCAATACCCAACAATCGGCAAGTGGCGCCGGGAGCACCATGCAGCAAGCGTCGGTGGAACAGTTAGTAACATCTACAGTTCTTCCACTGGAAGTTATGCTACGCGACCGCTTCATATGTGGCCTTCGAGACGTTCACCTCCAGCAGCGATTACTCTCTGAAAGAGCCATTACTTTCCAGAAAGCGTTTGATTTGGCTAAGGCAATGGAATCAACGACAACCCATCAGTCAAAAATGAGGAACGATGTCGACAAGATCCATCAAAACTGCTCCAAACAACGCGACTCTGGATCAACGGCAAAGCCAAAAAACCGGGTCCAAAATCGCTGCTACAGGTGTAACAACGATAATCATCGACCGGAGGACTGTCGCTATCGCAAGAGCACCTGCAATTACTGCAAAAAGATTGGTCATCTTGAGAAGGCTTGCATCTCAAAGAAGAGACGAGGAGAAAGCAAGAAGACTCATTAAGTGAGTGAGTCAAGTGCTGACCATGATGCAGAACTCTATACCCTCTACAAAACGTACGAGGAATCACCAAGCCGACCCCATTTTCAGATTACCCTCACCATCGACGGTAAAACCTTGCAAATGGAAGTCGACTCGGGAGCTGCAATCACGCTCATCAGTGAAGTAACCTTTCGCAGACTATGGTCTAAGGGAACAGCGAAACTGCAGTCTGAAGAAAAGCAACTGTACACCTGGTCAGGGCAAAGGCTGCCAGTTCTCGGAAAAATTCAGGTAAACGTCCTGAAACCAACCACCGCAAGAACGCAACCAGTCCAACTCACTCTGCGTGTCGTCAAAGGACAAGGAGCAAGTCTCCTCGGCAGGGACTGGTTTGCGCCGTTGGACATTTCCCTTTCTGGAGTGAACGCCGTGACCTCCACCTCACTGCAGAACGTCTTGGACAGATACCAAGATGTTTTCACCGAACTGCAGAGCGGTCACAAAGGGTCACCCATATCTATTCCAATGCAGCCGGACGCACCACCCAAGTTCCTGAAGTGCCGTCCAGTTCCATTCGCTATCCGGGATTCTGTGCTGAAGGAGCTGGATCGCTTGGAAGAACAAGGAATAATAGAGCCTGTCCTATCTTCTCAGTGGGCAACTCCAGTAGTGGTAGTGAGGAAGAAGGATGGATCGCTAAGACTTTGCGGTGATTATCGCAGCACAGTCAACGCATCTGTCAAGCCTGGGACCTATCCACTGCCGACTGTACCAGAGCTCCTTACCACAATCAGTGGAGGAAAGCACTTTTCAAAGATTGACCTGGCGCAAGCCTACCAGCAGCTGCGACTCGATGAAGCTACGTCTGAGGTATTGTGCATCAATACGATCAAGGGACTGTACCGCGTCAAGCGTTTACCCTTCGGCGTATCTGTAGCCCCGGCTATCTTTCAAAAATTTATGGACGTATGCCTTGCTGGGCTACCGGGCGTCGCTACATACCTTGACGACATCCTCATCACTGGCTCCACGAAGGACCAGCACTTAGAGCGACTCGAAGAAGTTCTACGACGTTTGAGCCAAGCAGACCTCAAGGTCAAAAAAGAAAAGTGCCATTTCGATATGTCGGAGGTTGAATTCCTCGGATACCGAGTGGATGCTGCAGGTATCCGGCCGACACAAGAAAAAGTAAAGGCTATTGTAGAAGCACCAGAGCCAAAAGACAAGGCGGAACTACAATCATTTCTTGGAATGATTGCCTTCTATAACCGGTTCCTCAAACATCGAGCAACTGTGGCCGAAAGCTTGCATCGTTTGCTCGACAAAAATGTGCCATGGAAATGGGAGTCCCGACAGAAGAAGGACTACCAAGCGCTGAAGGACTTGCTCTCATCAGCAGAGCTCCTCGCACACTACAATCCGGACAAGCCGCTCTTCTTGTCATGCGATGCCTCTCCCTACGGTGTAGGAGCCGCACTTGCCCAGCTAGACAACCAAGGCCGCGAAGCTCCCATTGCTTACGGGTCTAGAACGCTAGGAAAGAGTGAAAGGAACTACACCCAGCTTGACAAAGAAGGGTTGGCTATAGTGTTCGGTGTTAAACACTTTCATCAGTATATTGCTGGAAGGTCCGTCACAATATACACTGACCACAAGCCCCTTCTAGGCATTCTCAACACAGACAGGCAGATGCCACTGGTACTGTCCCCGAGAATGCTACGCTGGTGCCTGCATCTACAAAACTACGACTATAACCTGGTTTACCGACCCGGTGCACTCCATCAAAATGCGGATGCCCTGAGCCGTCTTCCACTGCCCAGCAACGTGGACGAACCACACGGTCCAGCAGACATCCTCATGATTGAGGCGCTCGAGACACCATCCCTCTCAGCAAAGGACATAGCCCGTCTTACGGCAAAGGACCCCCTCCTGGCTAAGGTCTACCAAGCCGTCCAGTCCGGAGCCTCCAAATGCTTGACCGGAAAACAGTTCGCAAGCTATATGAGTCAATTCAACGGGCTATCGACCCACAAGGGATGCGTCTTATGGGGATCACGTGTGGTTATTCCGAAGGAGGCACAGCCAGCAGCCATGAAACTCCTGCACGCAAACCATCCAGGGGTAACAGCCATGAAACGCTGTGCACGAAGTCATCTTTGGTGGCCTGACCTCGACAAAGAAATCGACAGGTGCGTCCAACTCTGCTCAAAGTGTCAGCAACAAGTACGCGCTCCTGTTGCAGCACCAAGTCCAACTTGGGAACGCCCTCAGGAGCCATGGAGTCTACTTCACATGGACTTCGCCGGTCCTTTTGAAGGAAAAATGCTTCTGATAGTTGTTGACGCATATTCCAAATGGTTGGAAGTCCACATCTGCTCGTCAGCAACTGCTGCCACCGTCATTGACGCCCTCCGATCCATGTTTGCCACATTCGGCATCCCGAAAGTCGTCTGCAGCGACAATGGCACGCCATTGTTAGCCAAGGACACCAATCAATTCCTGCAAGCCAATAACATCCGGCACATCACAAGCGCCCCCTATCACCCGGCCACCAACGGCCAAGCTGAACGCATGGTTCGGGAAACAAAGGAGTCGCTCCGCAAACTTTCAGAAGGAAGTCTGAACTGCCGATTGGCACGGTTCTTGTTTAAGCACCATACAACAGTAAGCTCAACAACTGGGAAAACACCAGCAGAGTTGATGTTCGGACGACAACTACTTTGCCCATTGGACAATATTCATCCGCGGGGTAAGGAAGGTGAAGAAGGCTTCAAAGACGCTAAGTTTAGCAGTTCACAAGCCGTCTTTATTAAGGGATTTGCGGGACAACCCAAATGGATAGAAGCTAAGGTGCTCCGCCAGGTTGGTTCCCGATCATTTGAGGTAACGACTTCAGATGGAAGAATACAACGAAGACACATCGACGACATGCGAAGTCGGTTAACCCAACATTCGGAACCAGGCAGTTCAACATCGTCTCGAATTTCAAGTTATCCAGCTTTCGACTCGGATCCTGATGAACAAAAAGATGTATGTGCCTCAGGCCAGGCATCTTTAGAGACAGAATCCTCAACGGCGAACACCTCTGGTGCGTTTTCACTTCCAGAGCCTACACCGATCATCAGGGGACAGGGCTCTGCCATGCCAACTACTGAACAGACATCAGAAAGTTCTCCTGAACCATCCTCCTCGTCTGTTCCGGTTCCTCTACCCAGAACACGCCCCAAGCGCGTTACAAACAAACCAGTGCGTTTTCGAGAAACTGATTAGTTCTATCGAGAAGGGGGAAGTGTTACGATGGGACTTCGTTGTCTTCATTTAGCAATTGCCAAGACGCGCGGCCTCAGCTCGGGCCACGCCCCACGCACTGTTCCTGGTTGAGCGAGCGACATGTTCGCAGGGCTCGTAGCTCACCGTCAATCTCTTGCAGTCTTCTCTTGTAAATAATATGTAAATAGACCATCGCTTAACACACCTGCACAAATACTATAAAGGACTATTTGCAATAGCTCGATACTTGACGAATTTTTCAAAACAACTCGTTCCATCGGGCAAAAGCTTCTCGGACCAATTCACGAAAATTGAGTCGTTTGCATTAGATGTGACAAAAGTAGTGCTTCCTGATTGTGATTATTCACCTGTACAAAGCATGCCAGACAGCTAGTGTAGCGAGTATACCTGCGGTGTTCAGTGCAAGCAGCCTTTAAACCCACCTGATAGTACCTATGGTAGTACACACCGCTAAAGGAAAATACAGCGCTTGTTCTTGTCTCGCACGCGATCGCCCTAGCGGGGGCAGGGGGAAGCAAAGTACCTTCATGTAGTCAGCCAAGCGTTTAGACGTTAGTATTACAAGACTAAACCATGTGAATTTGCCGTCTCGCTAAAGTACAGTACCTTATTTCACTGAGATGGTGCACAATTCACGTTTATATTTATGCGGTGGTGCATATGATGAAAAATATACTAAACATACCAAATAAAAGCTAGCATAACTTACCTGGTTCTTGACATACAGAAGGACTCGAAGAAGTCCCGGCCGTCGGGGTCCTGGTACTCGCCAAGCGTCTTTCTAGACCTCAACAGCGTGCGGATGGCCCTTCGCTTCTTCTTGATACTCAAGTACTGCTCACATGCAGCGGCGAAAGCAGTCAGCCGAGTCATATTGACGGTTCTTGCATTGCTGACGTACTACCTTACCACACAAAGGTTCATTAGCTCAGCAATCACAGCTTCGTACGTGGGATCCACACGAAAGCAAAGGAATGAAGACGGCGCCGACGTCGCCGACGGCGCAACCAGCGCAGCGATCCCACAGATTAATTTTCATTGGACACTCGCTCGGGACCAAAGCTGCATTTCGATTGGTCGTCACTTCACCGCCAGAGTGCGCTCGTGCATGCGTGCAACCGTGTGGCCGTTGCGGTGAGCGGACGTGTTTCCTGGTTCTCCTCGAGCATCCGAAGCTAAGTGCCAGTTTTTCTTCTTTTCTCTCTCTTTTTGAGAGTTGATAGGAAGTGACTATGCGGTAGCAGTGTTAGGTTTGAACAGCAGCAGTTGGGATTAGTAGAGGCTACTACGAAGTTAGTTTCGTAGGCTGTTTGAATTTTTGGCGGGAAGTGACGGTTTGTTCCCGGTCTAGATATGGGTCTAGATTTGGGTCGGCAGGACAAGGGTGGGGACGAGTTGGTGCAGTGTGAGGGGTGTGGGCGGTGGTGTTACTTAGAGGAGACCGGTTTCGGGAGTCTGGAGGAGGCGAAGGGGATGAGTTTCGAGTGTCGGCTTTGTGTGAAGCTTCAGCAGGTAACTGGGGAATGGGAGGGTAGAGTTCGGGAGATTGAGGCCGAGCTTAAGGCAGAAGGAGAGAAGCGGGTGGGTCTCGAGGCCCAGGTTGAGGAGCTGACTAGGCAGCTTAATCATGAGAGGGAGCAGCGGGTCGGTCTCGAGAAGCAGGTGGAAGAGCTGGGGGAAGTATGGAAGGCGGGTTTAGAGGAGTGTAAGAGGGAGTGTGACAGTAGGGTAGAGCGCCTGGAAGGGGTAATTCGAGCGAGTGAGAGTAGCGAGGGAAGAAAGGAGGAAGTGTCAGTTCTAGCGGGACGAACCGCCGGTCCGCAGGCTGGGGTCGCTGGTGGTCAGGAGTCCAGCCTGTTGAACGACGGGCTCGACGACGCTGGAGAGCTAAGTGACCCTCAGCTCAATAGCGCCTTCGAGCAGCAGGCGTCGGGCAGTCAGGTGACAGCAGATAAGTCGCAGGACAAGGGCGCGCAGGTACCAGGGGGATCTAGGGTACTGGTAGTGGGGAGCTCTAACGTAGCACGGGTTAAGAGGGGTGTACTGAACAGGGTGAAGAGAGACCAGAGGGTAACCGTAGAGGTCCAGCCAGGGAAGTGTATGGTGGATGCTATGACCGCAGCACGTGAGGGGGTGTGGGATAACCGGGAGGGAAGGAACCTAGTAATAGTTCACGCGGGGCTTAATGATGTGCTCCAGGGTAGGAGCCAGAACCTCGGAAAGCAGCTAAACGTGGGAATGCGTAAGCTGAGGGACGTGTCTGAGAATGTGCACGTGGTTGTGTGCACCATTCCAGAAGTTCGGGGGCAGTCCGGGGTAACGGAGAGGAGGGTTGTCGAAGCCAACGGAGTAATTAAGGGTATGAGTCGACAGCTTCGGTACGACGTAATGGAAGTAAACAGGGAAGTGTACGAGGCTGGCTCCCGCCCTTTTGCAGATGGCATTCACTACAGTGAGGCCACGGGTTACAGGGTGGGGGATAGGATGGGCCGCACGGTGACTGCTTTTTTGGGGGGACCAAGGGCCCTGGGGGTACTGAAGTAACTGAAAACCCAACAAAGTCAGGAGAGGCACCCAGGGTTAAAAAGAGGAGAAAACGTAAGAACAGGTATAAACAAACAACACAATCAGACATTGGATATATTAACATGCAGGGTGGTAGAAATAGGTTAAAATGGGAAGAGGTAGAGGAGCAACTAAGAAAGGAGGATTTAGTGGTGTATGGGTTTGTGGAAACGCATCTCAGAGACATGGAGCAGCCACCTTGCAACCCTGACTATGTGTGGGAAGAATGCAACAGAACGGAGGGACTGAGGAAGGGAGGTGGAATTGGAGCATTTATTAAGAAGAACATGAACTTTCAGAGGCTCAGAAAGGAGTGCGCCGAACACTTGTGGCTGAAAGGAAAAGTCGCTGGGGAATCAACACTCCTTGGAGTTGTTTACTTATGGACAGGGAAAGGTGCTAAAGAGGAAAACAGAAAAATGATTGATTGCATATCAAGAGACATTAGTGAGCTAGGGGAAGGCTCTGAAATAATTATTATGGGAGACATGAATGCCCATATCGAGGGTCTGGATGGGTATACGGACTCAACTGGAAGCATATTATTAGAACTGGTGGAAAAGCATGACTTAGTTTTATGTAATACCAGTCAGAAGTGTGACGGGCACATAACATGGGAAACTGGCAATCTACATTCAACTATAGATTACGTACTTATGTCACACAAAATATATGGTAAGTTACAAGTAATGAAAATAGATGAAGAAGGGTTCCAAAAGTCTTGGTAGTGATCATAAACGTATTAAGCTGAATTTTGCCAGAGAAGTAAATGCTGAAACTAGACAACATAATTCAAAGCAGACTTTCTGCAGCGACAAAGAGTTGGAAATAGTTGCTGAAAGAATAGAGGAAGCAGTTTCAGGGCAACGGTATACAGATTGGACCTATGAGAGCCTAACTGGACTTTTTGTTCTGGAACTAGACAAAGTTCAGAGTAAACGAAAGGGGAAGCGAAGACATAGACCAAAAAGCTGGTGGGACAAAGAAGTGAAGCAAGCGATACAAAAACGTCAGGAAGCCTCTAGAGAACACAGGCATTCCAAGCGTAGTGGGGAGTCGGAAACGGAAGTAAAAAGAAGATGGGACACTTTTATAACATTTCGCCGAGAGGCATCCAGTTTGATCAATGCGAAAATTCAGAGAAAGGGTGAAGAATGGATGAGTAATGTAAGCAAGAAAGATAGAAACGCAGCCAAGAAGTTTTGGGAGCACTTGAACTCACTCGGTGAAACGACGCAAGCTAGACAGAGGTTCATACTCTCGCATCAGGGAGATCAATTAGAGGGAGATGATGCGATACGATATATAGGAGCAGTGATGGAGGAGAAATTTCGGGAACGGGTACATGTGGAAGATAGGAGAACCGAAGGCAGTACCAGTCCAGCTTTTGACATCGCGGATTTTGGACAAAGAGAATGGGAAAAGGCGGAACGAAGAGTCCCTAGTGGCACGTCGACAGGCACAGATGGTATCCCAATCAAGCTGGTGAAGAATTTGGGTCCTAAATCTAAGGCAAAACTAAGGGAGGTAGTGAGCACTATGGTAACAAAAGGAAATATTCCAGATGAATGGAGGCTTAGTAGGATGAGTATGATATATAAGGGAAAGGGAGATAAGTCTGACATTAGGAATTATCGTCCCATAACCGTGACACCAGTTATTTACAGGTTGGTAATGCAGATTATAAAGAACAGACTGGAGGAATGGGTAGATTGCGAGGGCATACTGGGCGAGTTACAGAACGGGTTTCGGAAACAAAGAAGGTTGGAAGACAATATATTTTCTCTAACACAGTGTATAGAAATTGCGCAAAAAGAAAACAGACAGCTCTGGCTGGCATTTCTGGATATCAAGGGTGCCTATGACAATGTGAACCAAAAAACTCTGTGGGACATAGTGGAGAGCTTAAACCTAGATGAAGGGCTAACAGCAATATTAAGGAACATTTACAAAGATAATAAGGTGATTATAACATGGGAAGGAAAGGCAACGGGGAAAATAGAGATAGGACGAGGCCTTAGGCAGGGGTGCCCGTTATCGCCTTTGCTGTTTATGTTGTATCTGAGAGGATTGGAGGATAGACTAGAGAAGAGTGGGCTTGGATTTGACCTTTCGTACAGTAAGCTAGGCCAAACAATTCAGCAATCTTTACCGGGACTGATATATGCGGATGATATCGTACTAATGGCTAACAACAGGATAGATTTGCAGGAATTAATGAGCATCTGTGGTAGGGAAGGAGAGGAATTAGGTTTAGAATTCAGTAGTGAAAAATCAGCAGTCATGATTTTTAACAATGATGATGTTGAGAGACTGAAGATACAGAATATCACAGTTGAGAGAGCTACTAAATACAAGTATCTAGGAGTATGGATATGTGGTGGTGCAGAATATCTCAGTGAGCATGAAAAGTATATAATAGGTAAGGGCAACAGAAATGCGGCTGTAATGAAAAATAGAGCACTTTGGAATTACAACAGGTATGAGGTGGTGAGAGAGATTTGGAAAGGGGTCATGGTGCCTGGCTTGACTTTTGGAAACGCAGTGCTATGCATGAAATCCGAAGTGCATGCAAGACTAGAAATAAAACAGCGTGGAGTAGGTAGGCTGGCTTTGGGGGCACATTGCAAAACACCGAACCAGGGAGTACAAGGAGACATGGGATGGGCGTCGTTTGAGGGCAGGGAAGCTGTGAGCAAGATAGAATTTGAGGATCGCTTGAGGCAAATGGGTGGGGAGCAATGGGCACGAAAGGTTTTCAGCTATTTATACATGAGGAGTATAGACACAAAATGGAGACAGCGCACTAGGAAATTAAGAGGAAAGTTTTTAGGCTATAGTGGGGTTACGGAAGAGCAGGTCTCAGTTAAGAAGAAAGTTAAAGCCACAGAAAGAGATCGGTGGCTAGAGGGAATGCAGACAAAGAAGGCTCTGGAAGGCTATAGATTAAACAAAACAGTTATTGCCAAAGAAAGCATTTATGACAATTCTAGGGGAAGCTCATTGTTGTTTGAGGCAAGGACAGGTGTTTTGCGAACCAGAACATACAGAGCGAAGTACCAGGAAATGGACACAGTGTGCGCTGCTTGTGGAGAGGAGGACGAGACGGCTGAGCACTTGATACTCTACTGTAAAGGGCTTCACCCTATGCATACCGAAGACAACATAGATTTAATAAGGTCATTGGGTTTTAGAGACAGCGAAGGAAAAGTGGATTTCAAGACAGTAGAGATTACCAAGCAAAGATTAAGTGAATGGTGGCAGAAAGCGAGAGAAAACTAGGCATTTTCTTATTAACTGATGGCAAGGGGGATTTATAGCCCCACTTTCTTTTCAGTACAGAGTGAATATAGTTTTCACATTTAAATATTCTAAGCTTAAAGGGTAAGACAAAATGGCTAGGTGGCGTAAGCTACCGCCCGATCCAAAGGGCTCAGCCGTATTCATCCATCCATCCATCCATCCAGCCCGTGCGCACTCGCCCGAAGCTGGCACCGTTCAAACCAAACCGCACGGTTCTGACTCAGAAAGCGCGCCCGGAAACAGCAAAAACGTCACGAAATACGTCACATCCGGAGCCGCACGACCTACAGCCGCAAAAAGACGCGTTGGTTTGGACCGCGCTTAAAGGGCCCCTGAAAAGAAAAAAAAAGTTTTTTAAAAACAGTCTGGTTGGGACACGCGTGTCAAAAAATAAATTCTACGCGAAAAAAAAATTTTTTTAGAGCAATATTGACTGCGCCAGACGCAATTTAGTCGGCAGTCACCTCCTTTCCACTTGTTTTCTCTCTCGGCATTTCGGGCGCGTGGAGGAGAGGTACTCCCCGCCTCTTCGTAGTGGAACGGCTTGGCTGCTTGCCTGGCTTGGCTGCGCCCCGTACGAGAGCCATTCCTACTTCCTGTGTCTGCCGGTCGCACGTCGTACCGCGTCGTAAAGCCGATTCACACGACGGACCGAATCGCGATTTTCGTCCGCAGACCGTGTACAAAGTGACCGGCACGTCACCGATTCCTGCGATCCGCGCCTCGTCCACGGACGCGCGGACTGATCCTTTTTCACGCGCGGGTTTTTGGCGGGAGATTGACTTGAAAAGTGTTTAGTCTGGCAACGGTACATTTTTTCTTGTTTTGTTTTTTCTTTCTGGGCGATGAAAATAAAAGTGGGGCATCGTTGTGTTTTGTGCGTTCGCTGGTTCATTTCGTCGGGCGTTTCTTCGTTCCACGTGTGAAAGGAACTGCAGAAACTTTGTCTGGCTGACGCGACGCAGGTTCCGGTACTCCTCCGAGTCCGCGTCAAGAAGCTTCCGTCAAAACTCGTCTAGCACGCCGCGATAATTCTTGCACGTCCAATCAGGACTTCACCGAGCAAGACCTCTCTTGTGGCTGTGGTGAACTTGAGTGTTGTGCACGAGCGCGGAGTGCGTGAAGGCATCTCCAAACGCCCCTTCGCGAGCCCAGAACTTCGTCGCTTCTACGCGGAACCCTTCTCGCGCAGGACCATGCCTGTGTCACTCTCATGCTTTGGGTTAGTAAAGCTAGTGGCGCTTCGCACGAAGCCTATCGCGGTGTTTTGTCTCGATCTGTACGTAACAGCGGCGTACGATTCATTCTCGCGGTAGCGAACGTCGATTTCTCTCTTGGACAACGGTGCCACGGTGCGATGTTGGAGTTTCGCGGCACTGTGGGGTGGCGACCAGGTTCCGTCCGTCCTCGCTGGCGTCTGCTCGTCGTCTCCTTCGTGTGGATGCGCTTGGGAGACAGACGAACCGCGGACATGTCGTCACGTGATCAATCCGTCCGCGGATCAGTCCGTGTGTGAATCGGCCATGATTAACTAACAGAAGCAACAAGCCCTCTTCGGAGGTCTTCACATATAAACGCGATAAAACTATAAAACCACCCGAGTACGCGAGACGCGTTGCAAGACGGCGGCCATGACAGAAAAAAAAATGGCGAAGCTTTTGTTTGTTGTTTTATCCGAACGGAAGTTACGATTTTGTAAAACGTTTGTAAACAATTACGACGTTCATTCGATGGATTCTTTCTTAAACCTATAAAAATGTAATTCAAAAGGCGATTTCAAGAGATCACGAAGATTTTATAACCAACATCTAAGCTGTCACTCATTCTATTGGCCAATGAGAAGCTGATTTGAATGACCATCGTGACCAATGAGAAGCCGAGCTGAATGACCATGGAATTTGCGCGAAAAATTTAAAATAAATCTCTCGCCGTCAATATTGCTCTAAAAATTAATTTTTTTCGCGTAAAATTCATTTTTCGACACGCGTGTCCCAACCAGACTGTTCAAAAAAAAACTTTTTTTTCTTTTCAGGGGCCCTTTAAGATGCAGGCGAATCTACACGTTTCCAGAACGCGAAACACCAAGAGAGCAGTGAACGCGTCTTCTTTCTAAGGTGTTTACCTCCGCATGGAAAAGGACATTGTTTCAGGTTGAGTTCTACGAGCGGCAACAATATGACAACCGCGTAGGTTTCCGTAATCTCTGAATTCTGCGTATTTGTTTTTACGTTTCTTTTATGATCTAACAGTCTATCATTTATGCATCTTAACGTCTGTCCCAGGTACTGAAATCCATGATTTAACGCTATCTGACAGATCACTCCATCCCTGCAAGGTACTGACTTGTCTCGGTGGGCCTTTGGCACCCTCTCCGACTGACCTCAAAAGTGTCACCCGGTTAAGTTTTAAGTCTCTACAGAAAGTTACGTCGACACCAAACTTTTTTCGCACAGGCTCTGAGGTTATGAGAAATCCCGTGGATATAAGAAATGACCGCAAAACAACGTCCCGTTTTTTTTTTTGTTTTTTTTTTTCACTTCGGAACTTATTTCTTTGCTGCAGCTTCATTTGTATTTTTATCAACTCGTTTTCATTTCCAGCAATTTCTAACCTTTCCCAATGTCCTTTGACGGCTTGCGCAATGAAGTGCACACATAATTTCTTCACAGCGTTCCTGATTATTCATTTGACAACAACTGCTTTCACCGACTTAGCGTGGCAACTTTTCTTACTCAAAACCGGTTTCGCTGCTATCTTTCCGTACTCCCAGCAAAGACCGCCCTCCATGTGAATACGCAAATCCAGATACTGCGAAGCTCCTTTGCCCGGCTGTTCTACCGTGAACTTAAGCTCCGGAACTGCCCCCTTCTACCTGTTTAACTTGTAATACAAACTTTTTCTGAAACGCGAAACGCAGTATATTATCAACATATCTCTTCACAAAGCCTGTGCACAGCGAGCGGTCTGCCAACGCATCAGTTACCGTAGAGTCCAAGTTGTTTAAGTATATCTCTGCTAGCATTGGAGCAACCGACGAAGCTATACATACACAATCTGTTTGTACAAATTTATGTCCATTGCACTCTACAACCGTTGCCTGAAATACAAATCCAGAGTGGAAAGAAAACTGTCTACCGCTAGTCCTGATTTCGAATGAAAACTAACAAAATTCAATTCCAAGACCTCTCGAACTCGCCGCAATAGTCTTGTCTTTTCTAGAGAATAATATAGGTATTTTATGTCCACTGAAACAACTGAGCAGTCCTTTCCATGAAAACCCTCAAGGACAGGCTTTGACAGACAAGTTACCACTGATTTGTATGTCGAGACTGTCAATAAAATTTATTAATATTATTATTTTTATCCAAGTAGCACACTTCCTTGGCCCAGGCTTGGGCCAGATTGGCGCGAGCTAGAGCCAACTTAGCTCAAGCCTGGCCCAAGCCTTCGCCAAACTGGCACAAGTATGAGCCGTGGAAGTGAGCTGCTAGGGATATATTGTGTGTGTGTGTGTTTGTTTGTTTCTTTGTTTTCTGTGTGTGTGTGTGGGTTGGTGGGTGGGTGTCTTCCGGCTCGTGTTCAAGCTGCAATCACTCCCGAGGCAACGACTTAGAACTTTTTTTTTTGAAGACATGATGGCGCTTAAGACAAGGACAAAAGGGGAGACTAGACAACACGGAGCTGTTTCACTGTGAATAAACATAGAACTGTTTCACTGTGAATAAATGTTGCAACAACAATGAGTTTTCTGCGATGTGAAGGCACCTATGTGCAAGCAATCATAGTGAAAGAAAATGACATTGTAAACATTTTAATAGACAACTTATCATGCTGGGTCTGGGCCCATAAGCCCATGCACGCTTTGTCCAGTCCCGCAAATCTAACTTCCGTAATCTAAGCCCCGTCACCAATGAAACTTATTAATGCGAAAGCATTAACTGTCTCATGGAGCGAGCTGCGCCAAACAGCACCTTAAATCATTTCTCCAAGTGAAGACAGCTCCCAGCTATGAAACCACGCGAAAAGCTAACCAACGGCACCTAAATTCCTCGATTCCAAGAAAGTGGAGTAAAGCTGATGGATTTTCGGCTTCGGTCCCTTTGGCTGGGAGCTGTCTCATTGGCTGGGATACCAAATCAAATTTTCATCCGAAGTAGATGTTTTCGAAGCTCTACAACTGCCAAAATATAATTCACTTTTTGTGCAAACTGTCGTCATTCGGACCTTTTGGTGTGTTGATTTTAAATATCCCTATGTTTCTCATAGAAACCTTCGCCAAACAGCTCGTTTTATGACCCCTGAATGTTTTACGTATTGTGTTACAGAAGTATGTTAACATTATGTGCTTTTCGTTTTTAATAAGCTTCCATAATGTATACTCAAGGCTACTACAAGGGGGAATTTGAAAAAAAAGTGAACTAATATCAAGCTTTACTAATAGTGTACATCATAAGTATCAAGCTAATTTATAACAACCAACGAATTTGACTATATTCTAACGCTTCACTCTCAGAAAAAAGGGTACATTCTTACACCCCTTGTTTTATATACGACACCCCAAAACTTCAGTTCGACGTACGGCTCACTGACGTCGAACTGGCGTCCCCAACTTTCACAGGCGGCGTGATAGCCCAGTGGTACAACTTATTAAAATAGCTAATGTACGAGTTACTGATTACAAAAAAGTAATTGGGTAACGGTTGATAGTTGAGCGTGTTGGTACATACTTGTATATTTGACAGCTTGAACCAGGGGAAGATATAGAGAAATTGAGACACACTATTCACAAAAAGCAGAGACAATATCTACGGTGCGTCACGGTCCAGGAAATGGCAGCATGAGCTTGTGGCGGGTAAATTTAAAAGATTAGTTTAGGGTTGGGTAATGTGAAAATTTTGTTAACACACTCATGCATTATTATATTAGTATAATAGGTTTTAATATGTAGTAATCTTTGTTGGTGTCTGAAACACGCAAGGAAAAAGAAGTTCCCACTAAATAATCGTTGGTAGTCAGCTGTCTTTTCTCTCCTGTCTCAATTTCTCTATATATCTTCCCCTGGTTCAAGCTGTCAAATATACAAGTAATTGGGGTTTTCTTTAGATTACTGCAGAACCTCAGTGTTTTGTTTCTGTAGTTTTTGATAGTACTTTAGTTGTTTAATGAGGTATATCTCACCATTCTCAAGCACCTCGTAATAGTTGAGGACGTCTGTTTGACGTCAGCGCGCTGTACGTCGAAATGAAGTTTTGGGGTGTCGTATATGGGAGAAGGGGTGTAAGAATATACCCTTCTTTCTGAGAGTGTTCTTACAATGATTAGGACAAATGATTGCGTAAGTGTATGCTCCTTATGTTCTAAAGTAGGCCTTTGACAGTTGGTCCCCGCCTCGGAGCCAACTACGTACTTTTTTTCTGTGTATCTGTGTGTACGAATTTTCTTTTTTTTTCTTCTTTGTTTATCTCAAATTGCAAAACGTTTTCAGTACGACGTCAATTGTGAATCTTCGTTCATATCCCACAATGCAATCCGTATGTGTACTGTGTAAGTGTGTGTGTGTTTCGTGTCTGTGATCGTAAAACTGTACACGAATGAACTTCATTTGAGTGCTGGGTCTGGTCCTACAAGTCCTTGCAGGCTTCGACCAACCCGACAAGCGAACATGCTACAGATACAGGTTCTAATAAATATTATTCTTCTTTTTCTTATCATTATTATTACTACTACTACTACTACTATTACTACTACCATTGCGCGCGTAGCGATACTACCGGGTGGCTCAAGGAGACGGCAGGCTCTTTAAATCGACCGCAAAATTCGGTTTCTTAACCTATCGCGCTACGACTTTGTGCAGCGCTGCCCACAGATGGTGCATTATTTTTGTAAAATTTGCAAAGAGCAAACTTACCTGAGGAAAAAGTAAAGAAAGAAAAAGGCTTAGCTCCTATGGAAACGCAGCGACGCCACCGGTCTTCAAGGAGCACGGCGCCGTTTCGCACGGGAGACAAGAGAGGGCGCAAGCGGTCACGACGCCAACTGCTGCCAACGAACGGGCAGACGACGCCGAGAGCCGGCGTATTTAGCAGACAAGGAACTGCAGTTGCTTGTTGTTACCGCGCCTGTAATTGTTTCTGCGACTGTTGCCGCCTGCGGAACGCGCGCTGCTTTTGAGTCGAAAAAATTGTCTGCTAAAGACGCTGGCTCTCGACGCCGTATGCTCGTTCGTTGGCGGCGTTCGTTGCGCCATCTCTTGTGTCCCGTGCGAAACGGCGCCGTGCTCTTTGAAGACCGGTGGCGTCGCTGCGTTTCCATAGGAGCTAAGCCTTTTTCTTTCTTTACTTTTTCCTCAGGTAAGTTTGCTCTTTGCAAATTTTGCAAAAAAAAAATGCACCATCTGAGGGCAGCGCTGCATAAAGTCGTAGCGCGATAGGTTAAGAAACCGAATTTTGCGGTCGATTTAAAGAGCCTGCCGTCTCCTTGAGCCACCCGGTATAATACTCGGGACTTGCCAGGCCCTGATCTTATTAAGCTGCTTTCGACTCTAGACAAACACGCGCTAGATAAGTGCCGCCATTGCTGAACTTCCCTTGTCTTACCTATATACCGAGCCACTAAGACGGGCGTTGACGAGCCTCCACAATGACCAATGCTGGGGAGAAGGACACAGTGGAATCTAAAATGGCAAAACCTGGCCCGCTACGACAACGATGAAGTGAAGTAAACGGAATAAGAGGCAACAAATACTGAAGGTCGGTAAAGGTGGCGCCCATGCACAGCTGCTTTAAGGCGTCTATGCATCATTTATGCTCACGTTCAGGCGCAGCCGACGCTACGAGCCAATGGGACCAAGCAAGCAGCATCAAAAGCGCTGCTCAATGGGACTTTTCCGTTTATGATTTGTAAAGCGATGATAAAACACGCACAGCAACATGACTAACACCATGATAATAAACTTTTGACGCCGTCTGATACCTTCCATCAGCTCGTAGCGTCGGCTGCGTCGTGGACTTAAAGGAGAACGAAGTATAAAGCCGGATGCTGGTAGCGTTTGATTCTGTAACCGGTCAAGGCATGGCAAGGGTGGTTCCTATCGCCGCCGGCGTGGAGTGCGCTCGTAGTTCGAGGCTTACGTTTTTACAAATTCGTTGGCTTTGTGCAGGACTGTAAATAAAACTCGCAAAGCCATCTGATTTCTCTGGTATAGTATTCATTGTAGAAGAAGCTCCCCGCTTTGAACATAAAAACGTAAAAACGAGTTTCATCGCGCTAACTTTGTTCAAATAATATAAGATTAAATATATTTATTTGCCATCGACACGCTGGTTGAGATGAGAAAAGCAGCTGGAAGTTTTTGAAGAGCTCGAATCCCCTGAACGTTTCAGCAACAGCAGCCGTATATCGCGACATCTCGATTCATTAGAGACATTTGATAGATCGTTCCGATGACTCCGATAACGATACCGTATTCTACGCGCCGCCTTTGCCCATGCATTGTATCGTTATCGGGTATCGTTATCCGAGGTAACAGAGGTATCAGAACGATCTACTAAAACGTTCTATTATCAGCGGGCTATTTCTCTAGTCGTGACCAAACCGGCCTATCCTCCTCTTTTTGTTCTCGAACAATACGGCGCTAAATTTCGTCGGCTGTTTGAGCAGAGGGTTCGGTGATGTCAGACTGCCGAGCTCTGATAAGAATAATAAAAAAGTAGACGCGAAGGTTAGCTGCTTTGTGTACCCCTGTGTCCCTCCAAGCAGAGCGAGTAAGATGGTCCTCTTCACCTTGCGAAAAAGGAGCAGATGCGTTAGGGTCAGGCGTTCAGGCGCCGAACGCCAACGTCGTCAGCTAATCCAAGCAATGGCTGTCTTACCTTTTCTACAGCTTCCGAAAATTCGCCTGTCCTTTACGAGCGCGGACTTAGCCTTCGAGAAAGCTGCGAAGAAATACCTCGAAAGATATTTCGTAAAAAAAAAATACTATCAGGCGCGTTCCAGTGAACAGGGAGCCCACGGCCGAACTCTGTCTTCTGCTCCGGACAGATTAACAGCTATGGTGGTGGAGTTTCGTTGAACACGTGATCAATCCCCCTCCCATTGCGTTCTCTTCTCCTCTCGTCCACTTGCGCGCCGCCTATCGACCGTATTCTAGAGCTACGCTTTGGTGGCGGGAGATTGTGCCGTCACTTGGAAGCATGGCTTGAACATATGGCTTCGAAGCACGGCCTTTTGGGCCCGTGTGATGGAAAAAAAATGATAATTAAAGGGACTCGGAATTCCAGTGCGGTGGATATAAGAAGGTAGATATTATTTACAGTCGTATAAACAAGAAGTTAGAAAAACAATGGTGGGGATATATATACAAAGTTCAGTTCGCCGCATCCGCTTACGGCACGGTGGTGCACGTCGACGTAGGCATGGCGTTCGTCTTGTCCAGGAAATGCTCAGCTGCCTGCTAGGCACAGGCGGAGGCTTCTCAGCGAGCTTGGGTGAAAGCCCCACGGGCCTGGACTCGTCCGCCCGGGCTCCTCCTCGGCTGCCGGGACCACCGCTGTCGAGCCGGGTTCCGTGTCGTGCCCGCCCTTCTCTCACGTGTCACGAGCCTGTGTTTCGTCGTCTTCGTTTTTTCGGTATATCCATTCCAGCCCTTCCCGTCGTCGTCTTCGTTTTTCGGTATATCCATCTCTTGCCTTGAACTTCCTCATCTTCTAGTTACTCCCATCTTCACCACGTTCACTGCGTCTTCTTCCTCGCCCTTTGCTTAGTCCAAGACACAGTTTAGTTTTCATGTGAGTCGTTGTTTTCATCGTTGTTTCCCCCACATCATCACAATTACCCCCCTTTTAAGACAATTGTTTACCAAAACTTTTAAGCAAAAGAAATAAGACCTGTAGTCAACACAAACAATTGTTACCAACCCAAACGACAACGAACGACGCGTGTTTCATACGTAGGTAAACTATTACTTCCCCCCAAAACAAAAGCAGTAACTGATGTGGGTCGCATTACATACAACTTAAATAGTCAGCTCCAACATTCTGGCAGCCCTTAATGTACGTCACTTTAAAATCGTACTCGGCGAGTAACAAACTCCATCTTAATACGCGACTATTCAGATGCCTAGCAGAGTGAATGTATTCAAGCGGCTTGTGGTCGCTCTGTACAGTGAAGCGTTTGCCAAACAAGAATATGTGGAATTTTCGCACTGCCCACACGAGGGCTAGGCATTCACGCTCAATGGTGGAATACGCGACTTCTCGTGGCAGTAACTTCCGGCTTGCATGCGCAACCGAATGCAAGACCCCTTCATGTTCTTGCATTAGTACGGCACCCAGACACCTTTCCGACGCGTCTGTTCTTATTTTAAAATCGGCTTATCAGAGAGGAGTTTCTTCAGTAGCTCGAACGCTCTCTCCTGTCTTTCCTCCCAGATAACCTTGTTGGCCGCTCTTTTCCTTGTCAGCTGCTTCAGAGGGAGCGTTGTCTCGGCGTAATTGGGAATGAATTCACGGTAGTAGCCGGTTAGCCCCAGGAAGGATCTGACTTCTGTTTTAGTCTTCGGTCTTGTTGCGCCTTGAATTTTATCTAGCGTCTCTGTTAGGGGCTCGAAAATCCCCTGTCCGACTTTGTGGCCAAGAAAAGTTAATCTTGAGAACCCGATCTCTGTTTTCTTTGGCTTGACGGTGAGTCCAGCTTCCCTCACCTTAGTCAAGAATAGGTTCATTGTCCTCATATGCTCCTCCCAAGTGTCGGTTGATATTAGGACGTCGTCGAAGTAGTGATGTACGTTTGGCACACCTTCGAGAACTTTCCTCATTAATCGTGTAAATACTGCTGGGGCTGTTTTTATGCCGCACGGCATGAACCTGAACCGATAGAGTCCCGACATTGTTGACAAAACGGTCGCATCCTCTGATCCTTCGGTCATAGGTACTTGCCAATATCCCTTGGCGAAGTCAAATTTAGAAAAGTATCGTTTAGTGCTTAGTTCAGCGAACATCATGCTGACTCGAGGAATCGGTTCGCAATCGGTTTCCAGGACCTTATTCGGTTGGCGGAAATCTATGCATAACCGTGTTGATCTATCCTTCTTCCTTACTACCACAACGGGCGAGTTGTAGGCCGAGTCGCACTTCTCGATTATGCCCTGGGGTAACATATCGCCAATCTCCTTTTCTACCTCTTCCTGTAGCATAAAGGGAATGGGGTATTGCCGCACTTGGATTGGCGTATCTGTCTTCAGTTTCAACTGGCATTTTATGAGCCTGGTTTGACCTGGAAGATCTGAAAAATCGTCCTGGAACTCTTCCAGCAGCTTCCTTGCATCTTTAGTTTGGAACTCGGTCATCTCTTCTGAGAACTGTACGTCCTTGTGATCTTGAAGCGTGTAAAGACCGACATGAAGGACCTCCTGCTTCTTCGGGATCCTCTTCCACAGCAATACCAGCCAAGACTTGCCTGGGAGCTCCAAGAATTTCTCTCTCCTCGTATCTCCAACATATTAATGTGAAACAAGGTCGTTTTCTGACCAAGGTCTATGACGTAATCCACGTCATTCATCTTCTCAACTACCCGGAATGGACCCTTCCATTGTAGAATCAACTTGTTCCTGTCTGTAGGTAACAAGATCAGTACTCTGTCCCCTTCTCGTAGTTGGCGCGCTCGGCTCTTCTTGTCGTAGTGTTTCCTTTGTGTCAGTTGGGCCTTCTGGAGTTCCTCGTAGGTGGCTTTATAGGTCTCTTCGAGTCTCTTGCGCAGATCAATCATATATTCGTATGTTGTCTTGGTCTCAGGGTCGATGTTCTCGTTGGTCCAGAGTTCCCTCAGAACCGCCATAGGACCGCGAGCATACCTTCCATAAAGAATGTCAAACGAGGAGAACCCCAGGCTGCTCTGCGGCACTTCCCTGTATGCGAAAAGCAACGGGGTAAGATATCTATCCCAGCATCGCGGTTTCTCCTGGCACATTCTCTTGATCATTTGTTTTAAAGTTTCATTAAATCGTTCAACCAATCCATTACACTTGGGATGGTAGGGGGTGGTCGTCAGCAGTTTGAGCGACAATAGGCGACTGATCTCCTTCATGAGAGCCGACGTGAAGCATGATCCCCGGTCACTGACGATTTCTCGCGGCATGCCAACTCGGGAAAACATTTGCAGTAGGCCCTCCGCTACCTCTACTGTGTCGATGCTTTTCAGAGCGACAGCATCTGGGTATCTGGTAGCGAAGTCAACCATATGTCAGTATGTACCTGTTCCCCGTCTCTGAACTAGGCGCGATAGGTCCGACGATGTCAATGCCGACTCTTTGGAAGGGAGTGTCGATGATCGGCATGGTTCCGAGTGGTGCTCTCGGCACCATGTGCTTAGGAATGGTTCTCTGCCATCTCTGGCACATGTCGCACGACTTCGCGAATCGCTTGATGTCCATTGCGATTCCAGGCCAGTAGAACTCCTCCTGGATGCGATCAGTGGTCGTCTTAGTTCCCTGATGTCCGGACATGATTCCTTCGTGCGCCAATTTCAGTACGATGGCTCGGAACTCTATTGGAACAACCAGTTGTTCCCACTGCTTGTGTGCCGGCGTGTTGTACCTCCGGTAGAGGATTTCGTTACGTAACACGAATTCAGACTCGTGTGATTTCCCCGAGATATACTTTTTGCCGACGGCAGCAAAGCATTTCTTCAATGATTCGTCATTACGTTGGTATAGTTTCAACTTGTTGTGGTCAATTGCCGTCAGTTCGAGCGTCATAACTGGAAGCTGGGAATTTTTTTCCTTGCCGGCTACTCTCTTCAGCGCTCCCGTAGAATTAATCTCCGGCTGCAAGACGTCACAGCCTTCTTTTCCTCTCTCGTCAAATACGAGTCCTTCGCCAGTCTCACCTTTTCCTGACGTCTCCTTGGATGTCTGTCGCTCTTCGTTCAGTTGAGACCCGCTTAGTCTTCTCTCGTCATTCCATTCTTCGTCGGGATCATCGATTCCTCTCACCCCATGAACATTTCCTAACACGAAATCGTACAACGGGTTGTCCATGCACTTGGCTGTTAGACTGCCCGTAAAATACGGGGTTCTCACCTCTATCTCTGCCTCTGGCAGGTACTTGACAGTCCTATCAAGAAGGAAAACCGGACTAGAGACACCAGTTAACTTATCATCGGGAACCAGCTCTCTTTTTACGACAACCGTGTTGCTGCCGCTGTCTCTCAGTACGGTGAACGGTCGACCACCCACTTCTCCCCTCACCACTGGCATGTTATCTACCAGGAACCGTTGAGCCTTTTCGAGTGCCGCATTTACTATCGGTATCTGTTCTCCTTTTCTCAGTACGATGTATGTCTCTTCTGGATTTTTGCTGTCAGCGATTGTCGACATACAGGATGCCTGAGGAATCTTGCTACTTTTATCTTCTGGCTTCCAGTTACACGCATCTGATTTGCGTCCTGGCTTGCCGCACCTCCAGCACGCAGATCCGTGTTGAGCTTGGGAACTGGTCCAGCATTCTGCGGCTTTATGTCCAGGCTTGTTGCAGAGGAAACATCGACTAACTCCCTTAGTGGGAACTTTCAGTCGACTACCCTCTTTATTACGCCCACCACTCTCATGGCTTAGGTCCTCTTCTTTCGAGCTAGACAAGCTAGTTTGGCCTGCGCTTCCAAAAAGTGGTCCGCAGTTACCGCCAAACTCTCGAGGGTTTTGCAGTCTCTTTCCTTCAAAAATATAGACAGTTTTGTGCTGCATCTTCTTAAGAACTGCTCTGCGACCATGCGATCTGAGAGCCCTTCGAATGTCTTAATGGTGTCACCCGTCTCAAGCTATCGGTCGAAATAAGCGAGGAGCCAAGCTGCAAATCGTCTCCCGGTCTCTGCCTCTTCTGGTTTGCTTTGCCGAAATTTTTCCCGGTAGCCTTCTGCTGTGTAGCGAAACCGCTGAAGCAGGCTAAGCTTTACTTTTGAATAGTCCAATGACTCCTCGGGTGTCATCCTTCCAACGACCGTTAAGGCCTCACCGGTGAGGCAGAGACTTAAAGACATCGCCCACTTTTCTTGGGGCCATTCCTGACTGGTCGCCACTCGCTCGAAACGTCGGATGTAAGCATCTAGGTCGTCCCTTTTGTCATTAAACGGTGGGATTAATATATGAGGGCTACGATAACATGTCTGCCTCCCTGGGTTTTCTCCACTGCCAGTATCTTGCGGATCTTCATCTCGAGGTAAACTGTTGTTTCCTCCTCGCAACTGAAGACGCATCTGCAGCACCGCATGTTCTTGTTGGAATCTGTGAGCTTCTCTGTCAGCCGTCTCTTGCGCCTCCTTAGCTGCCTCTCTTGCATCTTCTCTCATCCTGACCCGGTCTTCTTTCTGTCTGACTATTTCTTTTTCGACCCATTCACGGAGTTCTATGCCCGCATACCCCAGCTCTCTCCCGACCGATAGCAATTTATCGGGATTCATACTGTAACTCTTTTTACAGCACCGTCTGGAATTCTGCTCTTATAAGATGTTAAAAAGAGAGAGTCCTGTCGCGGACGCCAGATTGTGATGGAAAAAAATAATTAAAGAGACTCGGAATTCCAGAGCGGTGGCTATAAGAAGGTAGATATTATTTACAGTCGTATAAACAAGAAGTTAGAAAAACAAAGGTGGGGATATACATACAAAGTTCAGTTCGCCGCATCCGCTTAAGGCACGGTGGTGCACGTCGACGTAGGCATGGCGTTCGTCTTGTTCAGGAAATGCTCAGCTGCCTGCTAGGCACAGGCGGAGGCTTCTCAGCGAGCTTGGGTGAAAGCCCCACGGGCCTGGACTCGTCCGTCCGGGCTCTTCCTTGGCTGCCGGGACCACCGCTGTCGAGCCGGGTTCCGTGTCGTGCCCACCCTTCTCTCACGTGTCACGAGCCTGTGTGTCGTCGTCTTCGTTTTTCGGTATATCCATATCTTGCCTTGAACTTCCTCATCTTCTAGTTACTCCCATCTTTACCACGTTCACTGCGTCTTCTTCCTCGCCCTTTGCTTAGTCCAAGACACAGTTTCAGTTTTCACGCTGAGTCGTCGTTTTCATCGTTGTTTCCCCCACATCATCACACCGGTATAAGGAGACCTGATTGTGAACGAGGAGGTATTACTTAATAGGCGGCCGCACCTCTGCAGGATCTCGGTGAATGCCGCGTCGCACAGTACTGAGTTGTTTGCAAGCTCCCTTGGCTCAAGGCAAAAAAAAAAACATTCTGTTCAGGGACTATCATAGAAGATAAGAATCCTTATTATAAATTGATTTTTTTTACACCGCGATGATAGAAGATGCCATATAAAAATATATGAGCAGTCATAAAATACAGTCCAAATTGCTTCAGGTGAGACACTGTGAAAACCTCTTGAGACCGAAATTAGTTCAGAGATGTCTGCACTATAATGTAACAAGCATAATTTGTTTTTAAATGACGAGAAGTAAATATATTTGTACGGGTGCAAATCTATGACCAATCATCTAAGATGAGTCATCTTTGAGAACACGTGTCTTGAACTAGACTTGGTTTGACTGTTTGCCGGTATTCGTTCATTATTTCAAATTTGGAAACTCACGCCTCGTCTGGGGACGTCTTGAAGGTCGACCGAGTTCTCAACTGATGACGAAATGCAAAATTAAGGCATGCCGAATCGAAGCCGGTTTAATGTCAAAATCTTGAGATTCCGCCCTCTGGGATGCATGTGATATCAAGGCGAATATTTCAATACGCCGTTCTCTCAATTTTTTTTTTACCTTTTCTCTTTTTGCTTATGGCGATCGGGATAATTAATTTAATGTAAACATTTAGTACGTGATTAATTATTCCTTTTGGACATGTGAATGTTATGTCCACAAAAGGAATCATCCCCTCATAAATTGGGTACTCACCGCAGTAATCCCACTTCTCACAATAAAAATCACATTGTTATAATCACATGATAATATTATTTAGCGAGAATATTTTGAAAACATTTTTTTTTAATATTTTTAGATTATCGTAACATAAAACAGCTGTTCTTGTTTGCTAGTTTGTTAATGCAATAGCAGAATACTGAATATTCGTAAACGTCTAAACGAGAACGAATCCACCTTTTTTGGCAAATTGGTCTTAGGAACCTAAGAAAATAATTTCCAGAAAAAACAATATATACCCAGCACATTATTGATTCTTCCGGTTTACTGCAGTGGTATGTCAAGCCTTGTACTTTGTTATATTTTTAAGTTATGCTCATCTGAACATCGCTGTTTCTCGAAAACGTTGCTTGAGGTGCCTCCAAAATATACTTTTTACAGATATAATACACAATTTAGACACTACAATATTTTCCATAGTATTGGGGAGGGTTTTTAATTAATTCATAATATCATACAGAGTTTTTTTTATAACCAAGAATAAATTGTACACTTTGATCAACTTGGATACTATCCGTAGTGGCAATACATCAATAAGTTTATTCGACTTAGGTATATGGTACAATAAAGTAGTAACATGGCAAATGGTTTAAAGCGTAACGTTTCGGTGTTATGATTATACATGTATATTAAATACATGCGCTTCTGTGAAAGAGCTACCGAAACCCGCTAAGTGATGGCGCGAGCATACCATGGCACAACTTTCTGGGGATGAAATTTAAAAGGAATTAGCGGTTTACGATAACCTATAATTAGTTGAACTCAACTAGGACGCCATAACAGCTATAGTATTATTTTATGATATGTTCATTTATGTTGCAAGAGCACAACCTCACGCTGACGCTTTCACATTTTTTTTTCTTTCAGCACGTTGCATTTGCGTTAAAATGATGAGCAGTCAGAGATCCCAACGCATTAATTACTATACCTCCTTTAATTTGACATGTAAACGAATGTTTGCACGTTTTCACTCCAAAATAGCCTGACGTAATAGAACAAGTTCGCCGAGTTTGAGCGAGTGGAAAACGTGGAAACTGGTCGTAAAGAAGTTTTGTGCTGTACCGATGTGACCGCATTTCTCTAACAGGATCCATCTCGGAAAAATGCCAACTATCACAAAATGTTGCTTCTCTTCGTTCGTTTAATTCTAAAAAATATTATATCTTTGCAACGCGAAATGTCTAGGGACTTAACAAGCTGCGTTCGTGGCATTGTAAAATGACAACATAAGTGAAAGGAATTACATTTCTGAAAAGGGCTTCAGCGGGCACATAAGTCATTGCGCCGCACGAGAATTCACACGAACAGCAAACAGCAACACACGCGTAATCAGTCTTTTTAATCAACGTTATTTTCTTCTCTCTCCTTTTTTATTTTAACAGACCGCCTGATAAGTTCACTTGCCTAAATAATATACACAAAATAATATTCATAGCAATCGTCCCTACATATCAGCAGATTTCCGAGATATATAAACCGGATTATCTTTCTATTGACTTCCTAATGCCCGAGTCCCACTAGAGCGACAAACAGAAACCACCGACAGCAACAAGCCTTAAACCAGAGTCTTTCGCGATTTGTCAGGATCTGTAGAATTAAGGAGGCTATGCTCAAACACGAGCATCATGCACGCGAGGGTATTTTTGACTGGCTTGCAATCACACGTGCTTACTTCACGAGCACCGAACGAATAAACGCCTGCCAAAGGTACTATTGCGAGCATGCTGCATGTGTTGGAGGCTTGTTCGTGTCGGTTGTTTTTGTGCGTCGCTCTTGTGGGACTCGGGCATAATAAATCCAGTCGAGCATCGATCGTTGCTTGTCTTTAAAAAATGACAGCAGTCGGGAAAATTGGGGAAGGAAAGAAGTTAGTTGAGCCCGGTGGTTCGTTAGTTTTTACGTCTACACTTTTTTAAATTTCAGATATTTGTTTAATACGTTTCTAACAGCCACGCATCGTTTTTTCGACCAAGAGCGTGGCGACGTTGCCGTAGATTTCTTCATGATGGATATCTTTATTTTTTTAGGAACTCTGGGGTTCCAAGGATAGGGGAAGGCGAGAAAGACGGCTGTCACGGGAAGACCAGCGAAGGAAGGAATAAAACGCGCCGATGCTTTTGCTTCTTCCTGGGCATTCGAGGTCTGCTTTCGTCGTGCGCACGGAGCCGGCAGCGCCCGCATCCAATAGCGTGTTTTAGTAGACCGTGTTTCCCCCTCCGCTAGCCCTCCGCTACGAAGAAACCGCCACTGCGCCTGCGCTGTCTGTCCCAGCGTGACGGGAGGAGGATGTGAAGCGCTCGGCTTCCGCCAAATGTAAGCACGCCGTGACATCGAACGTGGGCTAAGGAGAGTAGACCGAAACACGACGACAGATGCAACGAAGGAGAACAAAGGTACGAGCCCAAAATAAACGCGCACTAAAAAGGTCTCTTTTCCTTTTTTTTGTATTATGGTGTGTTGTTATTTGATGAGGCGTTGTAGCGGATTTTTAGATTCGACTGGCATGTTGGGGACATTTTCAACACAGAAAATAATTTTTCCCCATGGCAAGCGAAAGAATGCCGAATGGAACAATGATACAAAACTTACTTGTTTTTTTTTTTTTTGCGCAATATAATATAAATTAATTTAAGAATGAAACCATCTTTACATCTGTCTTCTGACGTAATGATCGACATTCACCTCGAATGAGGGTTTTGTTTGCGATGGTGGACATAGTAACCGGGAAAGCGTAAGGATATGCAGAATTAGTCCTGTAAAGGTGGAAGAAACATCGGCTTACATTTTTATTACGACGACAGTCGTATACGGCCCGTAATGCCAGCCGATCTCCGATGGGTGCTCGTCGGTAAGACCAAAGGGTTTGCCAAGGCAACGGCCGTCCGGAGAATACGCGTCGCCGTGGAGGAACGGGGAGCGCAGCTGGTGGGACGTCATAGTCCTGGAATGCGACACAGCGCGCGGGTGGCTTCGCGCTCATCGTGTGGCCGGAGACGAATATATGAGTAAATTGCCAGCGGCTCGAGAACGCGAAGTCTACGAGGTTCCAGAGGGGGACTGAGTATAAAACAAAATCAGAACAACGTAGTTCATCATAAAGCCAGGACGCCACCAAAGCGTGTTTAAAAACTGAAGGAACAGGTTCGCAAACAAGATCACCGGGACCATCGAAGTAGTTTGTGTTTTCAACTGAACATTTGGAGTTTCCCTTGTGCGGTGTGAAGGTATGATGCGGTGATAGAGACCACAACTATCGCCGCCACATCATTTGGAAGATGTTTACGCAAATGTGCCTATGCATTGTTTGTGTCGCTGTAAGGTTTTCCGAGTGTTTGGGGGGATGACCTCTTGATAGGGGCTTAATATAAATCAGACGTTTAAGCGTTCCTAATAATAACTTGTTTCTTGAAAACCGCAATCCACCAGAGAGGAAAACGATCTTGCGGTTGTGGTCGGTTTGCCTTGCTGCATACCCGACCCGGAGGAATAACACGGAGCCAACGGTTTCAACAACAACAAACTACATTTAATGGGACATGGACAAGACGATTAACATTGCTATCAACGGCGCCTGAGTCCAGGCAGCGACTCCCTGTGCGCCGCCTCTGATCTGCCTTATCAAGGCGGCGCACGCGATGTGTGCGTGGATGGCGTGACGTCGCCGCCACGCGGGAAAAGTTCGGCACCTTTGCTTCGCAGTCGGGCAACTGGGCTGTGGAGCCGCCAGGGTGCCCACACTTCCCCCCCTCAAGCTTCGTCCGGCATGTTGATGACGGAGACGTTGTTGTGGGCGTCAGGGGGTTGATGGCGCTGCCGGGCGAACTGACGTTGCAAGTCCGGCCGGCGCCTGCTGGACGAGCGCGATGCGTTCGGCGTCCGCTGTCGTTCCAGCTCCTTGTTCTGGCTCAGGGCTCGGCTGGTGGCCACCTTGTTGCTTTAAGTCGGCTCCAGCAGGCGGCTGCTGCTGCTGCTGCCGCTGCTCTCCGCGTTATCCTCCTTGATCCGAGTTAGCTGCCGCTCCGTCCCGTTGTGGGTGGTAGCGGTCCATGGTTCCCTGGGCCGCCCCTGACGCGCCGACGTCCTTGGTGCCCCGGTTCAGCACAAGCCCGGCCGCCGTGTCGTTCCGATGGCGGGTGTGGCGACGGTGTTGACCACGAGCCATCTTCGTAGAAAAACAAGAAAGCAGACGGCATGGGGCTCAGTTGAGGGTTGGGCCCGACGTTATCTTCACACCCCTTCCAGAAAGTTGAAAATAACGGATCTGAGGTGGGCACACAATCTTCTTCCCCCTCTCTTGAAAAGGGAGCAGATCCGTGGAAGTAGACAACTACCCCCAAAATGCGAGAGAGGCGAAGCCGGAGAAAAAAAAAAAAAAATGTTCCTCTCTCTTTCGTGTCACCGACGTCGCAGGTTATATCGCCGCCTTGGTGGAGACAAGGGGGTTTCCGGAACAGGACTGCCGTCAGTGTCGTTCCGGTCCTGCGAGGAATCTTCGTCTTCTGCTTGAAAAAACCGTTTAAGGTCGGTGACATGAACAGGTCCGGTTTCCTCACTAGTCTCACAGTGAGCTAGTTTGTAAGTGAGTGGTGGGCACTTTTCAAGCACGCGAAACGGACCTTCCCACCTGTTGGCGAGGGAGGCTGCGAAGCCTCGAGCGGCGTCACTCAGTGGGTGAGTACGCCGGAGTACAAAATCTCCCACCTCGAACTGCAAGTCACGTCGCCCCTGGTTGTACTGTTCTGCCTGCTGTACTCGGTCGACGTCGAGATTTTTCCGGGCCTCTCGAAGGTTATCGGAGAAGCGCTTTCGCAGGTCCTCTGCGAACTTCACGTAGGGGCAAAGCCTTCCCCCAGACTCTGTAGAAAGGAGACTGTTAAAAAGCGGGAACGCGTCATGTGGCCCGGCTAGCTCGGTCGGTAGAGCACGAGACTCTTAATCTCGGGGTCGTGGGTTCGGGCCCCACGTTGGGCGCCATTGTGGTCGGTTTGCCTTGCTGCATACCCGACCCGGAGGAATAACACGGAGCCAACGGTTTCAACAACAACAAACTACATTTAATGGGACATGGACAGGACGATTAACATTGCTATCAACGGCGCCTGAGTCCAGGCAGCGACTCCCTGTGCGCCGCCTCTGATCTGCCTTATGAAGGCGGCGCACGCAATGTGCGCGTGGATGGCGTGACGTCGCCGCCACGCGGGAAAAGTTCGGCACCTTTGCCTCGCAGTCGGGCAACTGGGCTGTGGAGCCGCCAGGGTGCCCACACGGTTTAGAAGTTTATTCCACGATCAGAATGTGTCAGCACTCTGATCAACGTTTCGTAAGTCGTGTATCAAGTTTACATGTAAGAATTGTTCGTTTTGCAGTATAGTTATAATGCCTTTTACCGATTGTTTGGTGCACTCATCAAGAATATGTAAGCCCGCGCGCTCGTGTAAGCGTCGATTTTGTTCCCTAACGTCTGTCCACAAACGAGAAAACTCCAAGGCTACCCTACATACATTATGTTTAACCAATGCAGTAAAACATGTGTGGCTTCCTGAAGAAAACCGTTGAAGCTCTTTAACACTCAAAACACTGAACTCATTATTTCACTGAACTAGAAAAAAAAGCTTGGTCAAAAACGGTGGCCTCCATCCCCTCGTTTCAGAGTTTATACTTTTTAGACCGCCGAAGGACCGGTTTTAATGGAGGACGTCCAACGCCACGGAGCGCGATCAAGCCCCCATAAAATTCCGACGGAAAAGAAAAGGATTCCAGTTCACTCGACCATTAAGATCCGACAGAAAGCTCACCGTTCAGAGTGAGCAATTTGAAATTACCCATGCTTTCTCCTCCTACCTCCTTCGCTGCCGCCATCTTTGCTATCGCTCTTCTCTTCCGACTTGAAGGGGGCAGTCCTTAGCTTTCTGCAACCGAGACAAAGCTCAGCCTATAGGGTCGGAGAGTTTTCCTCCCCCGTGCTCTGCGTTGGGACGTCGCTTTTCCGGCTGACCTACGGAAGGAGGGGGGGGGGGGGGGAAGGGGAGGGGAGGGTGCTAAGAGATGTTCGTCCCCTGAGGCACGTAGCTTGCAATTACGATTTTCCTGGGCCCTCGGGCTTTCTAATGAGACTTGGTCATCGCCGCCGACGGAGTGTCGAGGACTGACCTTTGAAGCGAAGCCGCCGGCTATGGGAAGGGTCCTGCGTCCTGGGCATTTTTCTGTAAAAGGCGATATCTGCTTATGATATTGCCAAGAATAAAAATAGCACATGGGTGTCAAACTTAAAATATTTTTTTAGTAAGGTTTATTTGTGTGTACAAACTTAGCAAAAAGAAACTAAACATTATGCGACAGCGTTCCAGCGATTCCGCTGGAACGTTGTATAAGAGCCATGAAATATACGATGAATAGTTGAGCTGGTGGAGTGTGAGCCCCGTGCCTTGCCGTGGGGGCCGCGTGCGATGCGAACTCGGCCAATTACGCGGTAACTGTGATGTGTGGTTCGACTGCCCGGCCGTAGCCAATTCTCAAATCATGAGTCCAGTCTTTTTTTTCTTTGTATAGAAATTAAAATGTGTCAAATGTTATAGTAAACTATGAATATGTTTGAGTATCAAATTCTTTAAAAGATGCCCTGGCTAACTTAAAGAACCAAAAACGTAGTTTGTTCCTTGTTTGAAGCTTAAAGGGGAAGTGCAACAATTTTAATATTACAAGAATTTGAAGTTTGTATTTTTTCTCATGCTTATCTAGGCACAAGTGACAAAATACGCACCACCTTGCCCCCAAACATCTGCTATTCCCCTGCGTAATCGCAAAAGAAACAACGAAATATTTTCCGACCTGCAGCCGCGCGTGGCGGTTACGGAAGCTACAATCAAGCGCCTTCTGGGGGATACGCGGAAGTCAACAAAACCTGTCCCCCTCAGCTGCTACACTTGCCGTCAGCACCGTGACAAACCGCCTTTTGTGTCAATCGCTCGCCGCGACTTTTGGCAGTGCCGACCATTGAAGCGTCTACAATCAGGGAGGAAGCGGCTGGTGGATCTGAAGAGAGAACTTAACGGGAAACCAGCTAGGTGGTCTCCCTGAGTACGTCACTCGAAAGAATACTTAAGAGTTGAGAGGCACTTTGTCCCTTTATTTGTTTCCTTTTTTTATTTTAAAAACTAACGCGCGCAAGTAAACACTGTTTTCTTGTATTCGCTACTGTGATGCCATAATAATTCCCGCAGTTATTTGGCCATGGACCGCAAATCTTTGCACCGCCCCATTAACTATTAAATAATCACGCCATCCCAACAAAGGTTTATTCAATGCTAATACATTTATTATAACATCCTACCAGCACTGCCTTTGGACTTTTCTAATCACCGAACATCATATCGCTTGCAAATAAATGCTTCAGTCATTTTTAAAGGCACCTCCAATTTCGCACTTTCACGTGAGGCTACTTTAATTCCTACACATTGTTTCGCATTACATAAATTCGCTTCTAAAGCAGAAAATATTTAGCAAATAAATGTTACAGGCATCGTCACCCTTAAAAATCCCATAATCTGGTGAATAAGAAATGTCGGACTTTATGTTCTCCACATTATTAGTAAACATTTGTGGCTATAAACACGCGCCATATTAAGCTTCAATTAAAGGAGTCATAAGGGGCCGCAAAGACATGATTGATACAGGAGACTCATATGTTACCACCGGTCGCAAATTGGACCTTATCAGTGGTACGCATTCAAGTTATATTCTGTCTTCCCTTGTGATACATCACATAAGTCATGAGTTTATATATCTTGATGATTTCATCCCCAGAAATAAGGGTGTTCAATTAAAACTTCTTACATTAAAAGCTTCATTTTTACTTCTAAGACCATAAATGATTACAATTGGGGCCGGCAATGAAAAGAAACATAAGTCATATGGTCATGTTTTGGTTCTTGGTATTTCAATAATAGAGGTATAAGACCCGTACCTCGAAGTTCTTGAGGAAGGGGGGGGGGGGGGGGGGGGGGCGTAGGAAAAGGGGACATCGTCATCTGATTAAATAGAGGGCAGCAGCATTACGCCGAGTTTTCATTAGACCTCGGGGCTAAAGGTTAAAGCAAAAAAGAAGAAATTTAATTTCCCTGTCCAAACTTTAATGGGAGTGAATGAGTCCTACAGGGAAAAAATTAAACGCCTACATAAAAAATACGCGTCTATGCATCCATTACCGATCTCATTATAATCGTACATCGGGGTCGTTAAAATTCGGTGCCGTCCTGTCCTCGGAAAATGAATGTCGAGTTTCATTCTGAGGACGAAACGCATTTTCATCCATAATGTGATAGAAACCAGCAAATGTAGCGCCTAGATACGGGACTAGACTATGTATTAGAGGCCCAAGTAAAAATCTCAGCGCTGTATTTTTTTTGCGGATGCGACCACAACTTCATTTTCAGAAGGGTGGTCGTTAAACCGGGTTATACGGGTCAAAGCTCGGAAACGAGCTGATTCTAAGAATTTCATTACCGAATGAGACTCGGATTAAAAGTTAATTTGGTCAGAGAGGGTCGTTGCCGATTCGTCGCCGCACGGATCAACTCAAGCGTGAAATAATCCCCGCATATTTGGCTCGATAACACTTCGAGCGTGGTAAGGTCGCCTGTTGCGAACATCTGGACTCGACGTTGACCATCACGCGTGAGAGCACTAGCCGTGTCTTCCGGACTCTAAAGGCTCTGTTATACTCCGGCGTTGAGCGCAGCAAACGCAGCGTATCGCGAAACGTGGGCCGTTCATTGGTTAGCGAGCAAGGACGCGATATCTGCGACCAATCGGTATCTGTGTGCGCTGCGCTTCGGCGGGTTTGCTACGGTCGATGTCGGAGTATAACAAAGCCTTAAACCAGTTCTTGACGCCGCTGAGTGCCTTTGAAAACCGTACTGCGTAAAATATGTACGCATACTTTATTGTTCATTTGACATAGTATTAGTCCAGTTAGATGCTTTATTACAAGTGGTAATTGCAATCACACTCTGAAAAGCAAGAAAGGAAACATTAGCCGCCAACGAAGCACACGCGGAAAAGCGCGGTACAGAGAATACTTATATAAACAATGATCGCCATGCAGTGTCACACACACACACACACACACACACACACACACACACACACACACACACACACACACACACACACACACACACACACTCACACACACACGCACACGCGCGCACACACACACGCACACGCACACACACACACACACGCACACGCACACACGCACATACGCACGCACGCCGGTATATATATATATTGATTCATTGATTGATTGATTGATGCACTTTATTTCAAGGATGGCTCGATGGCTAGGTATGAAAAATTTAGGGCAGAATTAGATTCGGCGGTCGACGCCGGTGGCGCGTGGAAACGCCAACAATGCAAAAAATGTGTCCTTTGAGTGGTCATCGTTCTGGGGTAATATCCTCTCGTCCAGACTGTGAAGGATGGGGGTGACATGATGGGCGCGGACTTGCTGCAGTCCGATGCACTCCCATAGTACTTGGTGGATCGTCGCTGTGGCGCCTGTGTGGCACGTGGCGCAGGACACCGGTGGTGTGGGTAGCGAGGAGGTATGATCCCCTTCGTCGTCATTGTGGTCTTGGTCGAGAGGTCGACCTCTCTTGGGGTGTACTTCCTCCATTTAGCAAGGGTCCCCGTGATACAGGCTGTTCGGGCGCGAGCCTCGTGAATGTGGATTTTCGCACCTCAGGGAAGCCCAGAAGAAAGGGATGCAGGGTTCACGGGGGTGTGCTCGAGGAGTCGACGCCGGCCCGGCTGGCGGGCCGCAGCCTTCTGCTCGACAGGCTAGGGGTCTGTTGGCCCGAAGGGTGCTGCGATGACCGGGGGTCTGAGCGGATGGCTTCTTTTTCGCTCGCACACGGGTGCGCGACATCGTTGCCGTGGTTACCTGCATGTTTCGGCACCCAGCCAATTCGTACCTCCATTTTCTTGGCGGTGAGGAGTTTGGCGCGTTGGCATTAATCCTTTGATAAAGCGTTCCTGTTCGGAGTGTCGTTCCTTGCCTGGTAAGCTCTTGTCGGCACTGCGTGTCGATGGTGATGCGGGTTGGAGATCCTGCTCCGATCTAAGTCTGGAGGAGTTGGAAGGGGCTAGATGTATGGATTCCAGCTCGAGGCGGCTCACGTTGGGTTCATCGTCGAATTAGAAGGTATGGGCGTGCCGGTGCTGTTCGTGAACGTAGACGAGGGTGGCATTGGTCTCCACTGTGTGAATGCATGCGGTATAAAAAAAGAATATACATATATAAAATATCGAAGTACTAGTTCGAAGACTTGTTAGGGTAAAACACCAACAACGCTTTGAAGGTTACTTTATTACTTTATATTATTCAACATCACCCGCTATATATATATATATCGGGAGTTTTTTCTTCTTACAGATTTGTTTTAAAACAAGCCATGAAAGCTACACTTATGCGGTTTGTTCGAGTGAGTTCTACGCCAAGTGGGACATTATGTGGGTGGCTAATCTTTGGGATAAATCGGCTAATTAATTAAAATTCACTAATTAGCTTTTTAATTAGGGAAATAGACATATGGTCCCTATTAGAAACTTGATGAGCATCGTCCAAAACCCCTAAATCAATAATTATTTAGAAAGACTTTGAGCACGTGAGAAGCGCAGTAGTGCGCTGAAGTTACCACTCGTGGAGCAGGTACAAGGCTGGGGCTAGATAAGAGACGGAAAAATTGCGCAAGCGTCTCACCAAAAACCGCTAGCCTTGTACCTGCCAGTGTTTGACAAAATACTCGATAAAAGTGTAAGTTAAGTTACTAAATACCTGCTCCATAAAGTATTTAAAATATTACTCAAGTTACTTTCACTGTAAAGTATCTTGAGTAGAGTATAAATACTGAGAAATGTATTTCAATTACCTCTGAAGATACTTGCGCATTGCGTAATTTTTATCGACGTCAGACACAGCGACAATTATACGGTTGCACAAACCTGGTTTATCCGAATGGTTTATTAACACGCAACAACACAAAACGGAAAAAATGTATCGTAGGGCTATTTTATGCTGTCCAACTATCAGGAGCAGAATATTGTCACGAATGACAAATGATGAGGCGGCGAATAACTGAAGAAAATCAACGTTTAATGGGGCGAATTTGTACTCAAAACAAAATAGAGAAAGGCTAGCGTCGCAGGCGTCGATGTCAAAACAGCAGGATCGAGCACTGAGGCGAGAGTGACTCCGGACCGCCACTCGGGGCACCTTTTGTACCCGCGTTGGTTTCTGGAACATTCGTAACACGATCAGACGACAAGGTTTTCGTAGTAACGAGAATGTCAAGTTGAAAGAATAAATAAAAGGGGAGTCCGCTCCCTGGAATCGAACCCGGAGCCTCCGCGTGAGAGCCGAGCGCGGAAACCATTCGGCTACTCGCTCCCTCGGTTACGCACCTGGCAATATCTCTGATACAGCAGGGTGCTGGCTGACTCCAGTAGAAACCTGAAGGCTGCCTGATGATCATAGTTGGGTCCCCAACTATGATCGTCAGACACCTGGAACCCAACTATAATCGTCAGGCAGCCTTCAGGTTTCTACAGGAGTCAGCCAGCACCCTGCTGTCAGACTCCTGGTATCATTTCCTCCGTCACCTGAGGATCGGTGGAGACGTGCCAACCAAGGCCCAACCAGAGCCCCCCGTCAACTTTTCAGGGGTCACGCTGTCTCCGGCCACGGAAAGCCTGCTCGCCCATGGACCTAAAATTGCCCCGCCCGTGAACAGCTCCAGTCGACGAACTGGCGTCGGTGTATGAGATCGCCGCCAAGATCCCGGAGAATAGCCGTCAAGACTTCGTCGGTGCTGGAACAAGGGCTGTGTGCTACCACGAGGGGAGCAGGAGAACAAAAAACGCCTCTACGCCAGTCATCAAGGAACTTCAGGCCGGTGAGCTGAGTTTTCTTCAAGCCGACAAAACGGGTCAGTTCGTGATCCTGAACAAACAACAAATGCAAGACAAATTCGACGAGGCCCTAAAAAAGAACTTTATCGGCCTAAAACGCGTCCATCCGGGTCCCTTAGGTCCAGGGTGAAGGCACTCTGTGACTCATGTAACCTCCCTTCTTTAAAAAGTGCCGTTCTTGCCCCAGCAAAGCAATACCTCTCTATTTTCTTTTCCGCTAAAACGCACAACCCAGGCGTGCCTTTCCGCAGCATTGTATCCGAAACGGGGTGTTAGCAGAGGCCTTTGGCTAAGTTTCTGCAGAAACATCTCGACACGTTAGAGCTCCCCCAACCTCTCAGACTAAGAAATTTGGAAGATCTCCTTCCCGTGTTGGACGGGTTGCACGCCGGCACTGAAGCTGTAAGAGCGTTCTCGCTCGGTGTTGTAGATCTCTACTATAGCCTAAACGTGAAAACCCTCCTGGGCCCGTTTGCTCGAAGCTGGTTAACTCTAACCGCGGTTAAAAGTTAACCGCGTTTCCCTACCTAGGTACCTCCGAGTACCTAGCCGCGTTCGACAAAACTCGATGCACAATTTCTCCGGGTTTTCTTGTTTTGCGGTAGCTCCCGCCATGGCTGCCGGTCGAAGCAAACAAATAGCCTTTTAAGAAACTTTTTCGCTAGTTTCGTCTTTATTAAGAAAAATAAAACCGACATCTTATCGTAGTGTTTCTTTTTATGCATCAAATGTGTATATATACTCTAAAAAAATCATAAATATTTTGATACATTTATTGTTTCGCCAAACACAGCATAGGTTTACAGCGTTGATTTCGGATCTGGCAACGGTCTTTATATATTTGTTGTTTTGTTCTCGTATCTTGCAACAACGCACGTTTCCCGCGCTTTAGTTATCAGCTGATTTTCACTGTTTGTCTTCTCTGCCGTTTGCCCAACCGACCCTCCGACTCGCCCGCCGACTGACTGACAACTGATTTGCGGACGGATTGGCGAAGATAAGGACGCAATGTCGACTGTGACGCGACGCCGACATCGAAGAGAGCGCGTGTTCGCCCAGTACGCTGTTGTGATGATGGGACGGCAGCGTGTGTTCCGTGACCGCTTGAACCCTTTGGAGAGGTTCGACGAGGACGAACAGGAGTGCTTTCGATTCGGTCGCGCGGGCATTGTGTTCCTCGCCGACACACTGCGCCCGGACTTGGAGCGGCCGACGCCACGCAGCCGCGCCCTCTTTGCAGAGCAGCAGGTCATTGTCGGCCTGTAGTTCTACCGTTCTACGCCACGGAGAACTTGCTTATCACCGCAGGGGACTACATCATCGTGCACGTCTCCACTGCTTCGCGGACTGTGAGGCGCGTGACTCTGGCCTTGTCATGTCGTGCCCGAGACTTCGTACGGTAAGTGGTTTGGAGCATCTCCTGGCGCGTCCCCATACTAGGCGCATGTGCATGCCAGGTTTCTGAGAAGGAAGCCTGGGCCTAGATCGCTCTATGAGCAATCACCATTATTTCAGAAACCCTTTGTATAGAAATTTCGGTGCGTGAATGCCTGAGTTCGTTGAAGGCGGTCTTCTCAGCACACCTATTCTGCAATTTATTTACGGCGCACCACCTGTGCAATGACCCTTCAGTTTTTGTTTCTTAAGCTGTAGACTTGCTAGCGTGAATATCTGCCAGCGTATCGATCCTCCCGTATACTGGTACCTCCCTAAAGGAACATTGATTGTGTTGCTTCAGCACTCGGTATTTGTTTTCTGGTTATGAGCGTGACATGAAGACCAGTGAACTGAGCAGTAAAATTACACGAACCACCTGGAGTGTACAAAATGACTACCTTAGTACCTATTATTGGTGCAGGTGCAAATGCAACTAAACTACAAATAAAGTAGGAGTGCAGATATTTATAAACAGCCTGGTTTCTACACTCCCAACAAAACACTTGGTGCTACTGAGCTAGTCTTGCGGCTACTGAGTACTGTCATTGTGCGGACAAGGTTTTTATTGCTCGCTATTGATGAAGATGAATGATAGGTGTGTTATTTCTAAGCATGTGATCACAACAACAATACCATCGCTGTCAATGTCATAGTGCTACAGACGGATTCAAATTCGTCTACAATGCAGGTGGCCAGGTGAAACTGAGGGTCATGCCTTGCAACAGGCCTTCTTTGAGGTCGGTGGGTGTCCTTCGGTCGCGGGTGCTGTTGATGCCTGGAAGCACCCACGACTCTAGGATATTCACTGAGGGCTCGGTGTCAGGCAAGCTGGCCGATGGCGTTTACGACCGCTTGGAGATTGCCGCTACACCTGGCAAGCCATGGCTGATGTCGCCCTTCTTCTCTCCGTGATCAGCAGCGGAGGTCGCCTACGATGCGTCACATAGCACAACGAAGTGCATCGTAGAACGGTAAACCCAGGCTATGCGTCCTTGTTCGACGCTTCAGGGTTTCGGCACATTGAGGCACCTAAACTTTTTCATATGGTTGTGCCTGCGCTTTACATTTGTTGCCATTTTTATGTTCTTGCATAGAAGGCTACGGCTGCTCAGAAGCAAGGAAAGGAAGGCGTATCTCTACTTCACCTTATTTATACTACTGGCTATAACATACTGCCATAGCCTGTAATGTTTATTCTAAGATTAGCCAGCTTTGTGGGTATGAAGTAAGTCAATTCACAAAATTCAACCATTTGTCAGCTATCTCTATATGTCACAATAATTATGATATTCCATTCGCTCTTTTCTGTTTGAACTCCAGAATAGAAGTTAAAACGTCTCTGAAACATACCCAGGCAGCACACAGTATTGGGCCAACATTGGATTTGATGTGGCAAAGAATGGCCCAACAATGGCCCAACTGAGCCATATGTTTCCCAATATTGGAATCACAACGGACAATATTGGACTATCAAAGCCAATGGTTTTCCAATATCGGTGATACGTTGGCATAGGCTGGTCAACATTGGACTGTCAAAGCCAATAGCTTTCCAATATTGGATATACGCCGGCATAAGTTGTCCAATATTGGACTGTCAGAGCCACTGGCTTTCTGATATTGGCTATACGCCGGCATAAGCTGTCCAATATTGGACTGTCAAAGCCAATAGCTTTCCAATATTGGATATACGCCGGCATAACCTGTACAATATTGGACTGTCAGAGCCAATGGCTTTCCGATATTGAATCTACGCTGGCTTAAGCTGGTTAACATTCAACTGTCAAAGCCAAGACATCACCAATATTGGTGATGACTTGGTATAGGCTGGTCGATATTGTACTGCCATTGCCAATGGCTTATCAATATTTGTGTCGCCTAGGCTATAGACCCGCGACCCTCTTTTTTGCCTTGCAGAGGTAGGAAAGTGGAAAAAAGTCATTCATGCGCTCGCTCGGGGCGAGAATTTCATTTAGCCAACTTCATGTGGCTTACGTCGCTGGTGCTTTGTAACCGCGATCACAAATGCATCCTTAGCTGCCTATAGGCAGCTAAGGATGTATTCCTTAATTCCGTTTTTAGATTTAATTATTTTTGTCTTTTCCAGTGTATTTTGTATGTATAAGCATTACGTAGCGTTAACGACTTCTACTTTGCCCGTTCCGCTGCCATGTTAGTAGTTCTTTCTGCGTGCTCAATTTTTTTTTATATTTAATGTTTCTGTGCATATTTCGTCATTGTCGACGCAGGTGTCAACAAACATAAAGCCGCCGCTTACGCCGCAACCGAAGTGACTTCTACTTTCAGTTTTACGAGAGTCTATAGCGCTATAAAGTCGTCTATTGGACTCGAATGAAGTCTCGAGAGGGCTGCTTCGACTGCCAGTGCAGATATCATCAGTGTAGGCAGAGAAACGACGTAGCAATCGTGACTCGAGAGCATACTGCGCCTCGAGGTGGAAGGCCGCGCTCGCTCCGCGGAAATGTGAGTGTGGGACTCTCAAGCCCCGTTAGCTTACTGAAGTTGGAAGACGCTACTTTGTCGTCGTGAATCCTTCGCCCTTGGAACGGTCGTGAAGCCGTTGCGCCCGGCGTTTGCCCTACGCAGCATCTTTCAGAAACCGTCCGCGCAGCATCGCAACCTTCTGTCTGCGAGCGTCGGCGATTCATCGTGTGTTGAAAGTCGGACGATGTGCTATCCGTGGTGTCATTTATGTGTAACTCTTTCGTGAAACATTTCGAAGTTTAAAAACGCGAACCTAACAGTGTACAAATAATTTTAAATTTATTGATAAAATAGATATATATTTATATATATTTATTTATTTATTTGTGGACATTGTGCGCAAAAAATAGACGCGCTTAATTCTTCATTCTAAATTTTAATGTGAGTTATACGACGTAAAACATACTGTCTTCAAACTTGCCCCGTTTTGAATCACTTTTGGGCTGTACAGCTTCTTTAGAAATTCAAAAGCTGGCCTTCAAAGAGCTGTCCTGTTCAATCGGTATTGACAGCAGGGTAGACGCTATGCGTGTTTTAGGCCAATCGTGTCTCCGGTTAGTGTCACGTGACTACAGTCTCGAAGCTGGTGATAAGGCAGAGCACGGAACCTGCCAGCCCAAGGCCACGCATAACATCCACTGCACTATCAATCTTAGGTACAAGTGACAAATCCTTTCGCTGTGTTCATTGTTGAGATGCCCCTGAAGATTAGCCTTTGTAAGCGCACCCCCGTTCTGGCCTGCTTTCTTTCTACTCCTTCTCTCGTTTTCTCTCTCTCCCTAAGCTGAAGGCGTGGTAGACGGTGCGTACTCGCCGGACCAATGAAATGTGTACTTTTTATTGCTTGAATCCGCCCTCTGTGCACGGGAAACGGCAGAAGCGTGATCACGGGGTTTGACGGATGACGCATTAGCGGTTGATAAACCCAGAATGCCAGCGAAGACCGGACCTAGTTTTGCGTGCGATGCGGCCTGCGGGCCTGTTGTGGATTTCGCTTCTGTGGTAAATGGTATCTCGTTCTAAAAGTCCTACCCGTATCGATTTCTTCAAAGAAGCGCAAGAAATTCTTGTGAATCGTTTAGTGTTCGCTTCGGCAAACGGCAGCGTGTCCTACATCGTGTTGAATCTTCACGGATCACTTCCTTCAAGTTTGTGTGGTTGGTCTGCAGTGCCGGTGTCGACATGTATACCTCGGATTACATCTTTCAAGTCCGGTATTTTCAACGTAAGAGCGCTGCAACCTACTTGGTGATCATTGCCCGTTCTTCTACGGGTATACTCTTCCGGATAACCTCTAGAACTAGGCAGTGCCTATCTTCTGGCAGCCGGGAAAATAATTTTCCTGCAATATTACAGACAGTCGCCTGCCATAATGTCTGAAATAATGTCACAACTGCAGGTAGAATGCTGACTTCCTTATTCACCGTGCGTTTCGCGAAAACACGTTTTGTGGCCACCTTTTCGTGAATACACGTTGCGTCGACATTCACGTTTCATCGACATTTGTTATGCGAATTGCACGCTGTAGGGGCATTTTGTCGGGCGTGTATTCCTGAGGCGCAACGTTTCCCTGAGATTCGTTACACAAATTTTACGCTGTAGGGGCATTTCAAAGCGCGTGTATTCCTGAGGCGCGTGCTCACTGAACCAGCCCACCCTTTCACACCGCTTCATGGTAAGTCTGCCACAATTCTTTGCAAAAGAAAAAGAAATACTAATCTGAGTTTTTTTTTTTGTTTTTTTTATGAAACCTCGCGTGTTGATGAAACGATCTGTCGATGAAATGTCGTTCGATGAACTGATTGCACCGCCAATGAGGGGCGACTTTCGGTAGAATTTCGGGGAAAATATTCTGCCAGCTGTCGGGAGACTGGACACTACCCAACAATTACCCCTGATGTTGTTTGCTTTGGAATCTTCTCAGTTGTATAACAGCTGAGTAGTACCTATTCACATATTACAAATTGCTTAGTTTGTACTTGTCTACAGAATAGGCTGTGTGCAATAAACTTTTAGGAGATTTCAAACATATCCCTTGTGTCTGTGTACCTTTCTTTTTACAAACAACTTGGCGAGTGTACTTGCAAACAGCTGGGCGAGTGCAACCATGGCCGAAAATCAGCACCAATGACGGCCAGCATTAGATCGGGTCGCACTTCCAGTATTGTCCAATATTACGCCGGTCTTTGCCAATGTGGGACCACCATTGGCTGGAACCATGGTTTAGCAATGGCCCAACATTGGCACCAACGGTAGGCCCGACATTTGCTGGAACGATGGCTGAACAGTGGCCCAACATTGGCACCAATGACTGGGCCAACGTTGGATGGGGTAGCGCTTCCAATATAGTCCAATATTGAGGCCGGTGTTAGCCAATGCTAGGCCAATGTAGGACCAACATTGGTGTGCTGCCTGGGTATCCTTCCTGTTGGTGCTGTATGACTGGGTTTATTAACCTACAAGTTTTTACTAGAAGTTCATAATTTTCAAACAGTAGCAGTTGTTAGAAATGACTAAATGTAAAGCAATTCTTAGAAGAAAAAAAAAAAGCAATGCTCGCGATGTAAAAAAAAATTACACATTGGCTTAGGCAGGTCTTGTTTTTGGACAGTTTGAGTACAGACATATTCAAACATATCCTCTTAAATACTGCTTATCTCAAAGTGCATTTTCCTTGCAGGTTTTTGTGAAGAACGTTTTTATTGTATCAGTGATGGGATTGCTGTGCCATTCGCCCCAAAGTGATTACCCTGCTATGTTCTGCTACATTTAACCAAAATGTGAGGAATTTGCTCCAACATAGTGCCAAAACTTAATGTCACTTTAATAATACTGAAAATATAAAAGCTCAGGCCTCGCTGCCCGGGTGACCATTATGATATGCTTACGCAAGTTTTCAGGTTTTCAAAGCTTTTGATTATTGTCTCGAATACCATACTATTCGATCACATTTTGTATGAATGACAGACAGTATTTGAAAGTTTCGTAATAATTTTCATGTTAGTCGTCTGTTTATTCTGAAGAGTTAGCTAGTGTCGTTGAGTGCGCTTTTCACCGCGCTCTGGTGTACTGCAGAGAAGCAAACACCACGGAGTATATAGGCATCACGATTTTGCATGTCTTGTTTCGCCGCAGCGCACCTCCGTGTTAAGCGGAAAGCACTCCTCCAAAGCGAGACGCAACACAATTCCTGAATACAACTTCGGCTCGTAAATATGATAGATTGTGAGATCCTGGCAGTACCTTTTTTCGAATTAAAGATTTAGTAAGAATACTTCGGTATTGCAAGAACATTTAAATGTGCTCTTTTGTATGTTTATTTATTTATGCCAACTCATTGGTTTAGCTATCAATTTTCTATAGGTGTGAGTAGATAAGAACTAAATTGACAGGAGCAGTGGATGGAATCTCGGTAAGAACCTGAATGAGTTTGGCGGGATTGTTTTTTAAGTTTCGTTCACATGCCGTTTTTTCTATGAAGTTCTACAGATAAAATGTAATTTATGTTGATAATCAAATGACAAGTGCTTTGCTTTTTATCTGAATTATAAATTGCAGTTTTATTACAACCTCTAGAACTTCAAGGAAACATCAGTTTATGTGATCAATGTTATTGTACTATTTCAGTGGCATTCAGTACCTAAATAACCATTCAAAGCAGTTTGTGTTGTCCTTCAACACTCACCTTCTTGTCACCTTGTCATGGTGCTTCTCCATGCAACTAAACGCTATAGTTTTGTGTTTGAGGGACTCCTGCTGTGCAGTTGATGCTAACAAAGGTTTGAATGTATGTGAGAAGGCAATGTAGACATTGAATTTTAGTTAGACAGGCCGAAAAATTAAGCTTGACCTAATGTTTGCATTGGTATGAATAAAAATTAATGTGTGCTTATGCTACAGAAGTTCTTTTTGTTTCTCCAAAATTGACTTTTGACTGCTCCAAGAGCTGCGCCAAAATGACTCTGACCAATCACATCACTGGTAAATTTACCAAAATCTGCATATCATTACTATGTCCAGCAAATTTCAGCAAAAATATATAATATTAGGCATAATACCATGTTTTCAATGGGCTGGAGCGATGATTGACATCACATGCCGACCTCATTAGATGTTCTTGTGCAACCACTTCAAAAGGATAACATATCTTGCTCTATTTATACACTGTGCAGGACGATAGGCCAGCTCAAGCGTAGGTTCCACTGCCTCCATGCTGAGTTGAGGATGCAGCAGAGAGATGCTGTGACATCGCTGTCGCCTGCTGTGTCCTGCACAACCTGGCCAAGACGGACCCCTGCAGCATGCCAAGGACTGTCCTCCCCGAAGAGGTTCCCGTCGAGCCCGTGGCAGCGGGTCGTGACGAAAGCAATGATGCTCGGTACGCCATCATCAGCCAGTTCATCGGTTGAGCGTAAGTATACCAATATATTGCACATGCTGCTTCGCATGGTCTTAAGTACCAGTGCATGTGCTGGCAAGGTACCCCCAATGATGTAAAGTCGTCAAGCATTACCTTTTACAACTTATCTTCTGTGATACAATGTTGATATATAAAATTTTGAATACGCTGTACATGCTTTAGTTATATTTCATCTCACCCGACGAAGGACTAGGGCCCATAGCAAATATTCCGCATAGTTTCAAACAGGCTCGTGATTGGACCCGGCGGCCCGTAGCATTGGGCTTTAGTCCATCGTCGGACGAGACGGAGTATAGCAGATCTGAATCCAGAAATCTATTGACAGTTGCAAGTAAAAGGAATTTTATTTCTCAGCAGCTGTGTTGGCTTTGTCATATGTGCAAATACATTCAAATTGAAAATTAAAAACAGCATAATATGTCAATGTTTACTCTTCTCCTAATTGTTTTTTTAACAACTACATTTGCAATTCTGCATGCTGTGTTTCCAGTCCAATTAAAATATTTTAAAGTGTTTTGGTCCTCTAGTAATTTTTTGACTGATGGTAGAACTCCTCTGCAGCAGTTGCTGCTGCGATCGTTGCCATGGCAGCTTGCTTAACCCTTTCTGTGCACCCCTTCTCCAGCAGAAGATTCGCTCCCTCCATCTGCTGCTGCCTCACTGCCTCCTGCAGGAACTGCTGTGAAGCCTCCCGCCACCAACGTCAGCTGTACGGCACATTCGTTGGAGCCCGCTGCACCGCCTCCTGTGGCAGACTCTCGTGCAGCACTTCCGCTTCCAGAGGGACCGGGCTGTGGATCTATTCCCCTGGAGCTGCTACAAATGCATGTGTAAAAAGTGGTCAGGTTTTGTTCTTGTCAGTACGAGCAAAGAGAACACGCAGTGCATAGTTTGTAACCCTGATAAAGATGCCGATGCTGTGCCAAAATTCATTCATACGTGTTGGTGCAGAGGACAAAGTTTGCTAGCTAAGTTGGTTTATATACTGACGTGCAGGCTTGTGGTCTGAGCACAGTGTCGTTACTTCTTGCACAATTGCCCAATACATGGTGTGGGAAAATGCGCATTTGGTTGTGAAGAGCATTTGCATGCATGTGTTCATACACTTCCACTGCTAAAGGTTCGAATGCAACTCTGTAGCTATGTGATTAATAGTTCATAAAATTAGTGGTCACATTTCCAGTCAAATCTCGTTGCACTGTGCACATTGATAGGACAACTTCAAACATTACAGCACATAGTTTCACTGGCATTGCTTTTACTCGCACAGGTTACCATCATGGGAGTCGTTAACTTCACAATGGAAATGAAGGTAGTGTTTGAGCCAATTTTCCTAAGTTGGTAAAACTAGGAACAGGACGGTTGTACTGTGTGTGATCTTTTAATTTACATATTGAAAACCTGTTACAGTTAGCATAAAAAAAAGCCATTGCCACTTTGTTGCATTTAATTTTTATTAGATTATGGTAAACAGCTTTACCTCCTGATTTTTCATTGCATGCCGTCCTATTTCATAACTTTGTAGCTTCGGTAAAACTCTTTCAGCCTTGTTGAAAATAATGCGAAATGTAATAGCGCTTTGTCTTGTCAAATCTTGGAGTGTACTCTGGAAGACGGTTTCGTGACTTATACTTCGACCCGCCTTTGAGCTTTTGTGGTTGAAATAAAACTGAAGCCAGATTCCGGAAACTTTCTTACGACAAAAGAGCTTGTAAATTTATCTTACGACAAAGTTACAAACTTTTAAGTATTCCTGATGCAAAATGTTTGCAAATTTTGCGCAAGTTACGGATTTCGTCGAATTGTGCGCAAAACTTCCAAACATTTTGCTTCCGGAATACTCAAAAGTTTGTAACTTTGTCGTAAGATACATTTTTTAACTTTTTTTGCCGTAAGAATGTTTCGGGAATCTGGCCTCTGGTCTTTATATAAAAGTACTCGACAGTAATGCTATTCAAATGGAAACATGCCCATCTTGTTATCAACATTTGTCCTCGTCTTTTAGAGCCTCGCCTGGAGCGACAGTTCTGCTTTACTATGACCAGTTCCTTAGCACCATTTACTCGTCACACAATCGGGTCTAGAAACCAGTCACCTACTCTTCCGTGTCACCCATCGTGGCAACCAAACCCGCACAGGTTGGGAGAGTCCTCGCCGATCGTCTCGAGGACAGCTTCGACGAGGGGCGTCAAGACATGGGTGTTTGGCCCAGTACCTATGAATTAAGGCATAGTAATTTCGTCTCGTCTACTACTTACTCGAGTCATGAGCAAAAACAAAAGAGGTGGGGTTCACTGTTCAACCAAGTATGTAAATGGAACTTTCATGGGAAAATCAAAATAAACAAATACTGCATGAGGCATTCTTTTAAACATTCAGTAACTGTGACATAACATTGCTGAAACTGTGGACTATGTAATCATGCAATTTTTACTTTCTTACAGTTTGGCCTGTCGGCCTCGATTGGCCTGTCGGCCTCGATTGGCCTGGACCATTGTGCTCTCTAAAAATGTGTGTTAATATTGTGTGCAAAGTTTTGGGTCTTCCACTAGAACTGTTTTACGAGTTCCAGACAGCCTGTGCAGAACTTGTACATAAACTGCAATAAATGGTCTTCTGATGCTGTAACACTGATTTTACTGCTGTTCTTAGAAGATGACAAGTCGAGTCCCAGCAGAGGGCAAAGGTGCATGAATATACAAATGTCCACATACATGTTTCTAGGTTTGATTGTTCATATGTTATCACTAAAGCAATGCAATATTTCTTTTAACTTAAGAACACAATGAACTTACCTGTGCGCTGTTCGTGCTTGTATAAGCTGTACAGCCGTCTAGTCCTCTTTAAAAGGTTCCTCCAACACTGCTGTAATTGGTCTGGGGTGCGCAAACAGCCCATGCCTGTCTTCCTGTTTGGGTCGGGATCGTAGCACTGAACTTCCCCATAATTTGATATTTTCGCTTCCCCACTACCCGAATTAGTTGAAATTGTTCATCCAATGTCCAATTCCTCTGCCGTTTCATGCTGATGCTTGATGTCGCCTGACTCATTTTCGATTTCAGATTGGTTGTGATCGTCTGCTACGTAATTATGTCTCTCTTTATAATCCTAACAAGACATCTAGTTATCCCAAAACAAAACAAATTGACGAAAGACAAGCGCAAGAGAAAACATGGACACTTCTTTCATGATAGAAGCTTTGTTTATTTCCCAGTTGTACAAGTTCGGAGTACCGAAGTTCGATCGAATGCCGTGCCGGCATCCGTGCTGGCAGTTTCTATTGAGGTAACGGATATTTGCTTCCGAGGAAAGGTTTTAGTCTACATCTTGCCTTCGTTGAACCGTCTCCCGCTGCAATGGGGTCGTCGGTGTTGTGGATGCGCTGCAAATACAATACACGGCGAACTGTACTATAAACCAGACTCCGCGATTAGAGACAGTTTTTCGGAGAGATTTGTTTCACTACCATGCGATTGCGGCTCAAGGTAGGTTTTAAAAGTGAAAAAAAGAAAGCTAGACGTTGATTACAACGCACGATCTGCTGACATGACATTTTGATAGCGGTACGATCTCATAACTTTCTCGTGAAACATCGCGGCACTCACCTAGGTAATATATTTGTGAAGGTCCCGCTGACTGTAGCATTCGTTGAAACAAGTCCACTTCAGAGGGCGATGCGTGAACTCGAACTTGACGTGACCAGTCAAGCGTAGCCCTGCTCCCACAGCACGCTCGCCGTCCGGCGGTGGGCGAGCTGCCGTCGACTCCGACTGTAGACTCAGTGTTTAAATGTCCCTTTCGTGGCACGAGGATGACGCATCTTCGTAAAAATGAATGTTCCCGAGCGTGACGAGCAGCCGTAGCAGCCATATTGTCTGGTGCTAGGTACTATTTGACTCCGGCGTCCCTACTCTGCAGATCACGTGACCTAAAATTCCCCCTCCTAGGGAAATCCGGTTAACCGCGGTTAGTTAACCAGCTTCGAGCAAACGGGCCCT
>JABSTQ010003769.1:0-76192 GCA_013358835.2 Ixodes persulcatus
ATTGGCCTAAAACAAGCATAGCGTCCACTCTACTGTCAATACCGAGTGCACAGGACAGCTCCATATTTTCTAAGAAACTGCCCGACCCAAAAATTGACCCCCAAGGGGGAATCCAAGCACAAGGTGATCGGGGTGCGTGGCTAGCGTGGCGGTGCACTGATACACCTAGAGGTTTTAAGGGAGAGGAGAATGCTCATTTTCGGTGTACAAATACACTGGCTGGGCAACGGAGGGTGCATCTTTTAGAAAAAGGGTGCATGTGCGCCTGATACACCCGACTACACCCTTTTTTTCTTAGAGTGTACGAGGCTTAGCGTTTTCGCCGTGCCGGTGGAGGAATAGATTGAACAGCTCTTGGGGGCAGAGTGGCAAGTTGGGCTCGTTCCGCTGCGATCGAGGGCCGAGTGAGAGCAAGATATACTTCAAGACCACACTACTACAAAAAATACAGCATCCATTTTCAGGGGGTTTACGTTGGCTAACAAGTACTCTAAGGAATGAAACGCCGTCCTGTCGTGTGTGTTTCTGTACCCTTGTCCAACTTTTTTGCCGCTGTTTCTCCCCAACTAGCTCAAACCAACTAGCCCAATACGTCACATTGTTGCACCCTAAGGAATGATTTGTTGAGAAGTCGTCCAGTGTCGTCTGCGGAGTGTGGGATTGCACTTGGTTGAAGAACGACTGATGTATTATCATTTATTGGTTGCAAATGTGTGGAAGCACACTTTATGCTTTGTTACACGCAGATGAGGCCACGCATTCTCTAGGGAAACTTTTTGGTCCTTATTTTCAGCCACTACTGAATCTTTTTGGCGCTGCAGCTGTTGTATTAGAAATTTGATAAATACCTAACAGCTTCGTGGAATTACATTTTTCGGTTATGCGTTCATTATTGTTTTACGGGGCCTCAAATTCCGAGAAAAAAGCGCTTTTTTTAGCTTCTACTTTCAATCGTTCCAGAAATTAAAATAGAAAATAAATATAAATTGTAATGCTGCGCTGTAGTGTAAAATATATCTGTGAATCTATATCTGCTAATAGAGTTGATGGGTGCACTATAGTTACAAAATTGATCGAAAAAGTTTGCGCTTTGGTGAAATTTAAAATTCGTCTGCTCAGCACCATTCTTTGGGGCTCTATGCAGTGGCGCAATCCCGTGATCATGCTCGCTAAACTGCACGAGGCAGTAATAGATGAGTCCGTGCAGCGCTAAGGTGGACTAAAAAGAGAGGTGTGAAAAGCGCGGCCCTTTCCCGTAGGGCAGTGTGGTCCCTCCGCGCATTGATGCCACTAAGGGTAGATGTGTCGCTCTGCCTAGGGGCGCCCTACGCGGTCGAGTTTCTGCGTTGTAGGATGCACTAGAACTCATTATCCCTTATAGAACCGTTCTAGAACACCTTATCTGTTGCTCTTGAAGCTGTTAGGCTTAGGGTCGGATCGGTGTTTACTCGGTTTCTCGTGTAGTATGCCATGCCTCACCTCCCTCCCCCCCCCCCCCCCCCCCCCCACCAAAAAAAAAAAAGAAAAAAAAAGATTAGCGCTGCGGTGTTTCGTGCCGGGCGCCATGGAGGATACAAGTCGTGCGTGAATAAAAGCTGTCCTTTTTTCGAGCACCAAGAAACCCTGACGCGTTTCAGAAGTGGGACCACATGATCACCAGGGTGGACATGCCTCTTGAAGAAAACTCCGCCGTATGCGAAAGCCATTTTGACGACAGGGGAGAACATATCTGTGTACCGCCTCGCGCTAATGGAGTGGAAACTGCTGCAATTGCTTAAAAATAGCAAATGTGCGACGTTGATAGCACTCATGAAAAATAATACTCCAAATGTTAGGTAGGCCGATGTAGCCAAGAGCTGCAAAACACACAAGCAACAGCAGCCGCCGCGCTTTTCGCTCTCAGCGTTTCCCGACACATTTACAGCTCCCCTCTCGCAGGCGCCACCATGCGGCATCCGCGCGCACCGGGACAAAGCCTCGTACTTCGCTATACACACAGTACCTTCTAGAACACCTTAGCACTGCTCAAATACTCCGCCGCGAGGAATTCACAGCGTACGGTGGTGTGGTTCACTCGTATTCAAGAGTATAGGATGTGCATTTTTCATGCTCCGTTCACCCTTAAAGGGATACTTCAACGAAATTTGAAATATTCCCGTCGTGTTCAAAAATAGGTTGAATATGATCCACAATATCCGTAAATGACAATCGCACGTTTGTATTTTGATCCTGATGGCTGTATTTTTCGTTATAAACGGCCCACTCTGGCAAGCGCTCGGAGAAGGCCCAGCTTAGAGCACGTGACATCCAACGCAATCGTGACGAAGGTCGTCTCGAGACGAGCAAAGCTACGGCGAGGCTGACGCCGAGAGGATGGCCTAGTCGTTCCAGCCACCGAAGCGGCTGCTTTTGAACGAATTTTGAGTGACGGGTTAATCTTCTATAATCTTGTAGGGGGACAATTAGCGGCGAGATGTTTTGGTGGCGCCCTCCTGTGGTTCCCCCTTGTGACGTCATTACCTTGCAAACAACAAGTTCGATGGTGTTTGTTATTAGCATGGTGGAAGCTTGAAATCATTGCGCTCTCAAAGGAACTCTGCCAACACCGGCAAAATTAAAGTTCTTTCATTCCTCTTATTTCCGTCGATGATAAATCCCCTTTGCGACGTCATAGTCAGCGTTCGGCCAATCGTGGAAGGCCGACCACAGCGACGCTTTCGGTCGCGCACGGGGCTAATAGCGACTTCTGCGACACACAAAAGGGATTCTCGGGAAGAGGGGAGTTCCTCCTTCCCCTCTTCTCTCGTGGCCAGAGGCGAGACAACCTCCGTCACTAGCTGTCAAGGTTCCTAGACGAGCATTACAAACGAGGCGTTAGCGACATCCACCAGGTGCTCTTTGCTAATCGTTTAATTCGTTTTAAAATTGCTTTTCGAGACTTTTTTAACAAGATATTGGTATGTTTCATGTGATACTGCTCTTTTGAACAGATATAGACCAAAAAATGAGAGCCGAAATTTCGTTGTAGTATCCCTTTAAAGGGGTACTCCGGCGATTTCTTCATGGTCCCCGATTTGCTTGAAATTTTGCTAAACTCGCCAAACAACATCGCTAAAATAGTATCCCAAATATTAGGTTAAAATAATTTTTTTTTTCACGAAGTTATTGAATTTACAATTTTGGCCCTCACCGTGTTTTTCAAACTGAAAGTCTCTACTGGCAACAACGAAAAAGTGACGTCAGTGGAAGGCAGGGGTTCACTTTTTGGGCTGTAGAATTTATTCCCAACTGATTCCAAGCAGTTTCATGGGGTCAAATCAATGCTTTGGAAGCTCGCTCCAGTACCCGCGCGCCAGCACGGATCAAATGATTGGCATATTCTATTTTTTAGACTGCTTGCTCGACTGGCAAGCCTGTCTGCCACTGACGTCACGGCACTGAAAAGTACGGGTATATTTGAATGTTTGTTTTTGAATCATTTTCATTTGCCGATTTAACAATAACTAATATGAATTTCGCGATACTAAATAGGATACAAGAAAGGGTAAAGGCCGGGGAGTCAGAAAATATAGACGCTTTCAGCGCGCGCCAGATTGAGCCGCCATAGCCGACCTTCTCTTGTCTTACCGAGATGCCGAGCCACTGAAGCGGGTGTTGACGACCCTCCACAAAGGCCTATGCTGGGGAGAAGGACACATTAACACTTAAAAAGGCAATAACCTGTCATGCCTTCGGAGTGATGAAGGGAAGCGAACGGAATAAGAGGAAACAAAAACTGAAGGTCGGTTATGGCGGCGCCCATGTACAGCTGCCTGAAAGCGTCTATAGTTAGTTGAGGTAGCTCACAAAATCGCCGGAGTACCCCTTTAAGCTGAGACCAAAGCCAAAGTTACAAGCGCGAGCAAGCCCGCTCTCCTGGCTTTGAGACGTGCCTTTCTAGCGCGAGCGCATGGTTCTGCGGAAGAACGTTTCAAAGGCTGATTTTCGTGCTCTTGCGCTTGTAGCATTGGCTGCAGTCTCAACTTAAGGGTGAACGGAGCATAGGGAGTAGTTACTGGTGGCCACAGCTGTGTGCGAGGCTGCTGAGCGTGTGCTGACGGCGAGCTTCCGCAGTTGTTTTGCAACGTGCATTCCGCACATTTAAGATTGCCGGTCTCAGCAGGCTATTAATGTAAGCTCGTTCTGAGCATGCGCTCTAAACATCGCCCTCAAATACGGCGTCTACGGAATAACCCCTATAGAAGTTTTTCTTTCTGGCAGAGGTTAGAGGCGGCGCGAGCTTTGGGACGTTTATTCCATCTCACAAACATCTGCAGTGCTGACAAAGTTGTCGAACTTGACGATCTTGAGTCAAGGATCGGCAAGTTTAGAAGACTCCCATTTTTTTTTTTTTTAACATCGTCACGTACGTCACCTTTCTCGGGTACTCCTTTTATTTCGAGGTTCTAACATCTTTGATACTGCTCAAGTTCTTCGATTTTTTCGCTCAGCCTCCGGTTCACGACGGTTAGTTCTTTACAGGGTTGGGCAGTATCGCGATACAAATATATCGCGATAGTATTTCAGAAATACATTTCGTATCTGTATTCCTGTATCGAAATGCATTTGGAATCTTTCCTTGTATCACGATACAATCAGGATGAAATGAATTTCGTTACATGTCTTGAGAAATACTCCCCCCACCGCCCCGAAAAAAAATTACAAGTCCAAACACATTTTTTTTTTTTTTTACTTCTGAGGGCACCATGGTCAAGGAGATGCTGGGTCATTGTTACTATGCATAGCATGACTCACGCAGTGAAGTTCAACAGATATTTGAATGCGTCTGCGGCTGCCCCCGTAATATTGCAGGGCTCAAGGATACGTCATCAGCCGACGTGAACCTGACCCATACTCTGGTGATCCGAAACACAGGAAGGAGGCCAGACGTGGCCTCGCTGTGCCGACCCAGACATCGTACACCTGCGACTCGTCTCGAGCGCGCTGTTTCTCGGAGAGGTCGCACCTGTGCCGGCAATTTAAGGTCATAATTCACGATGTCTCTGTTTGAATGATGCTAGGCGAAACTTGAGGGCTGCAATTCATGCATCGGTGGCGGAGGGTCGGCAGGAAGGACCTTTAAAACAGGGATGCCACCGTATCGTCTTTTTCACATGTGACATGTGTTCCAGGATGCTTCAGGTGGTCTACTATTCTCAAAAATTCCAAATGACACTGCTTGCACGATCTTCAGCGTGGTAAAGTTTCATGTTCAAGGCCACACCTACACATACAGAACACCAGTTCATTCCACCATGACGTCATGTGATTAATGTTGACAGGGGCGTCCTTATTGGACAGGGGCGTGGTGACGTTTTGATGGGATTTAGGTGATAGAATTTATTTAGAGGTCGAAGGTCTTTTCGCATCCCTCGTTAGACAGACATGATGTTAGGCAAGGGACCATGGTCACTCCTTGATGGAACGTTTTTTTTGAGCCCATTGAAGACTCCTCGTCGTCCGAAACCAACGGAAACAAAAACTTCCACTTCAAACTTCATCTCAGTTGGCGTCTCAAACAAATTTTAACAATGTATTGCAGTATCAGTATTTCTGTATTTGTATTTCTGTCCTTCCTAAAATGTATTCCTGTATTTGTATTTCCAAAGACTTTTTGCCTCTATTTAAAATTTATTTCCGATACGTATCGTGATACATTTTTACAGATATATTTTACTATCAGTATTTTAGCTACTATTTTATTGTATCCCAGTATTTGTATTTCCAAATACATTTGTGAGTATTTTTGCCCAACTTTACTTACGTTAGTTTCTGGATATTTTCGCAAAGTTCTTTTATCTATTTTTAATTTTGTCTACTTCGTCAAAAGTGTCGTTACACAACTTTACATTGTTTTTCAGAGTTCTGAGTTCCGTCCTCAATAGACCTATGTCACCAAGCGAACTGCGCAGGCGCGCGCATTCCGGAAGTGGTGCCGCCGCCATGCTACTTGTAGTCATCGCTTTCCGGCTTCCCGGCTACATAGGGCTGCGCGTACATCGTAGATTATCGTTTGGAACGCCCCTGTATCAGCTTGGATTCTCCTGCATGTCTGTACTTCCTAAAATTGTGTTGGTTGTGATGTCTTAATTTGTCAGCAAGCGCAGAAAAGCAGTTGCAGTCGTCTTATCACTTTAGAATCGCTTTGTCGTCTGCTTCAGCGTCGTCTGCTTCTTCGTCTTCGTGAACGCGTGAGCACACTGCCGTTCACGCAGTGGTCCCACTGCGGCCGCAGGGAAAAAACAACGACGCCACTACTCGAGCTTTCTGGCTGCTTGGATGTCTCAATTAACTTGGAAACTGAACATCTAGTTGAATGGCAAAGAACAAGAAAATTCGAGATACCATCGGCTTTGTGTAGCACCGTGGAACAGCGTCAAACGTGTTGGTGAAAAACAGCTTGGTAGTGTTCAGTCTTGTGCATAACGTTTAATCAACAATGAAGTAAGAGGAGCTAAATAGACTTTCTCGGTGAGCGATAGTTTTCTAAAAGTCGTTTCATTCTGGTTGGCAGCCGGTGCGACAGGGTACAGATGAACTGCGGGGAGAAGCCTGCACACAGAGAAGAAATGACGATCTGATGACCTGATGCGCCGTAACAATTGTCATCTCTCAAAAAGAAGCAACCATGCAAGATACCTGAAAAGTTGGGGTGGAGATGATTTTTCGTGTAGTTTCTATTCAGTTTCGTTTTGTTTGCGCAAGCTCCGAGCGCAAAGAGTCGCCCGACGTTGGAAGCTTTTTTCTGGATCAGTAGCGCGCGCCTAATAGACCACCACAAAATAGGTTAGGCTCGTTTGTTACATTTCTGCCGGTAAGTGTTGCACTTCTAAATTGCATTGTATGGTGTCTTTTTTTTACGTTTTGTATGAAAAAAAAAATTAAAACTGCTTCCGAAAAAAGTTGTTTTATTTCAAGTGATGCATATCAAGAATCGGTGCTTTTTTTTGAGTGATTGTCCTGATATTTTGAAGCACAGTTGTGCTTAAAACATGTCGTCACATTAACAGTTATAACCACCAAAATTCATTGAGCAAAAGGTGTATTCAAAACGGCCTCACGAAACTTAGTGGAGATAGACCAACGGATAGACCGCTACGGAGCGAATGCTCAGAGAGTTTCCAACGTACGGAACACTTTTTGCGTCTGATATCTTCAAAGGCCTTCCCAATTTCTGTCATTTGTTCACTCATTGTAGATCCGAAGCTCGGGGAGCAACACCCGATGACACGGAACTTCATCCCTTTCACAAAGGCAGTTTCAAATACTTAGAGTTCTTTGCTGTGTTTAGCAGCAGTGCAAAGACGCTTTTCTGAGTTTAGACAACAAATACTTGGTTCTTACTTGCGGAAACAGAGATGGTTAGTTGTTGCTTCGGTGGGCACTGCTGCCGAACTGAAGTTCGGGGTGGTGGGCATGCTTAGGTTGAAGGCTATCAGCGTATGGCCGCAGGTTGTTTGTTGTTTTCTTCAAACGTGAACCAGAGGGCGACGTCAAGGCGCATCGGGCAGAGTCAATGCGAGCCCTTATTTGATTTTTTTATCAAGTTCCAAACGACGGTGCGCATCTGATGCACAATATAGGCTTGTTTTATTTAGTTGCACCTCCCGCACCAGTGTCGAAATGTGAAGGGCAGGGTACTTTCGGTATGTGTATAAAGATACGAATTCAAGTACACCACCTTACACTGCTCTGCACCGGTGCAGAGGGTGCAGTTAAATTGAACGAGCCTAGTAGAGAGTTTTAGTAGATGGTACGGTGCGAACAGCGGACCCAGAGGGAGCGTGCTTCGTTCATGTTTCAAAGTGACGGCACAAGCTCCCGCTAGCATAGCGTAACTCTAGAATACGTGTTCTAAAAGTCGCTTATAGCTTACCAGCCTACGGAGGGTTTAAAGATTTTTCACATATGTTAACCGACAATAAATATCTCCTCGAAAATAAACTAAAAGTCTCGGTTCAACGCACAAGCAATTTGAGCTGGCCAAACCCTAGTGAAAAATACACCAGGCCGAGGGCTGGTGTGACTTGATGTTACACCAGACTTTTTCACAGATGCGATTTGGGACATTTTCACACCAGCGATCTGGTGTTCTGGTGTGACACCAGAAATATGGTGTGTTGGTGCGACACCAGCAATCTGGTGTTCTGATGTGACACCAGCAATCTGGTGTTCTGGTGGGACATCAGGTTTTGTTTTGGTGTGATACCAGAGCACCTGTTGACTGGGTGTTGCTTTACTCACAAAAAAAGGTACAATGATAAGTTTGACAACAACGCTGCTGTCATAATTACTTTATTCAAAAAAGCAAAAAAAGCACAACAGTAAAGCTTCGGAAGCTTATACTGTTTTAGGAAGTTGGGCGTTATCAACTGGAGTTTGTCCGGAGCCACTGCCCTCCGTCGAAGAACCGGACGCCCTGTCGTTCTGCAATTCTTGGCCTTTCAGCTTGCGGTTGACTCGTGTCTTAGTTACGCTGATCCGTTCCGCGTACCCCTCCGCGCCAGAAATCTCCTATTCTAAGGCATCATATTCGACAGATGGTTCAATTTCCTTGTCCAGTTCTTTCAGGGAAGCCTCCTTAAGGGGAGACACCCCCTGGGAGGGTCAACTTTTGAACCCTTGGCTTAAAAGTAATGAAATTTACAGGGTAGGCTGGTGGTCATGCTAGAGGGTGCATAACTAAATTTCAGGTCTTTCAGTTAAGTGGGAAGGAAATTTGGTCAGCTTCTATCAGCAACACGCCTACATTGTTTAGTTTATCTATCGTCAGAAAACTATCACAATATTCAAAATTTTTATTCGCTAGATATGTAGCAGAATTCCTAGGAGGTGTGGCTATGGAAAGTTTTTTTTGTAAAAAGTCATTTATTTTTATCAATGTTTTCTTCTGCAAAAATGGTCAACTTTTTGGTCTTCTGTGTCTTCGACAAAATGTCAACATGTTTTATAAAAGACATCCGTAAAGTGACAAAAACATTCCATGGCCGCATTCCTTATTAAATTTCAGTCAGGAAAAGTGAAGAACGAGCCTTCCCTGTATTGCCATTATCAAACGATAGATTGACTAAAATGGAATTTATACCAAAAAGTGGAGCGGAGAAAAATGCGTTCAAAGTGCTCCAAACCCTACCTTTTCTTTAGCTTCAGTGGACAGAAAATAATTTATAAAAATTTAACTATGCAGTGTAAAGTAGTGAAAATGTCTGGGAATACTCTCTAGATGTTGATGGATGTAAATATGTAATTTTTTAAAATCAATGTTTTTTTCAGAATTTTTTTTTCTGGGTAGTGTTCCCCCTTAAGTAGAAGAGTATCAAATGTTTCTTCGAGCTCACCGATGTCGGTTGTATCTGTGGCCAGCAGGACACCAATCTCGTTGATGATCTTTGTTGTGGCGGCTCGCAGGGTAATCCTCTTTCGCTTCAGGTGGTCGACGCCCTCCTCGCTCGTAGTAGGCATGATCTGGCCGTTAATTCCCGGTTTTCGACACCAAAAACTGTAATAATTCCTAGCTTTCTTTGTTGTTTTGCTACCAAACCAAGTTCGTCGGAAGTCAGGAAAGCGCACCAACACACATATTTTCGGCTTCGGCACACAAAGAAGACTCCTTTATTTTTTCAAAGTTAAACAAGAATACCGGCGGAAAGGGAAAGAGAAACCCTCGAAGAGGTGAGCAGGCGAGCGCCCCAAGCTGCTCAAGGCCGCCCGGGAAATTGCTCGGGACGAGGGGGACACTTCTTGAGCACAAAGGAGCCCGCCGCGGGGTCTCCGGCGACCACCAAGACGGGAGGAAACAAGGCACCAGGTCGGGAAACGGGGCGGCACAGAAACTAATAGAAAACACGCTCGCGGACGGGGGGAAAAGTCAACAAAAACACAACTCTGGTGTCACATCAAACTTCGTGGTGTGCACACCAGGCTGCCTGGTGGGCACATGAGCCCTTGTGGTGTGACACCAGACTCTCTTGGTGTACCCATCAGGCTGGTGTGCTCGATACACCAGCATTGCTGGTGGGCACACCAGGCTGGTGTGCTCGATACACCAGCATTGCTGGTGGGCACACCAGATATTCTGGTGTCACACCAGGATTCTCTGATGTCACACCAGGATTGCCTGGTGTATTTTTCATTGGGGAAATACAAACACATCGTTATTAGTAATTATTTTAAATGTTATAGTGTTTCTTTGTGTACCGTGAGCTTGCCTTGCCATTAAGTTATGGCCGACAAGTTCAAGTTGTGGATGAGAAATTTAGTTAGTGCACTATAATTGCTAGCCAACACGACCGCTCGTCGTTACGATGCATGCTCAAAAATGCCTAACCCAGCGTGCAATTCACATAGCCCGGAACGAACGTGTTCATCGCTTTGTAAAGGAAGTAAAAAAAGAAAAGCGTTGACATTTCTCTGTAATGCCGAATTAGAGCGCAGCTCTTAAGGAGATGGAGGGGAGGGTGCGCACGGTAGGGACACGTGCAACGTCACGAGGGTAACATTTCCCCGCTATATTTAGCGGAAAAGATTCCCGCCAAATTTAGAGGGAAAATTTTGCCCCCGCGACGTCACACGTAACGTAACGAGTGACGTAATTATAGGAAATGTCCCATAATACAACGCGCAGTTATGCCGACGGTGACGCCGACGCCGACGGCGTCTCCGCTCAAGCTTGAAACGGGCGCCTAAGATCTGCGCTTTAATATTCCCGATATACGCGATTGTTGAAAATTGCAGGGAATCGGTGGCCGAGTGGGCTAGTGCACACAATCTCGGAGCACGTGGAGCAAAAGCTCGCGCTGCAGAACCCAGAAATCCTGGGTTCAATCCTAGCCCCTGCCCGTTTCGATCTGGATGAGCATCGTACCGGCGTGCGGTCGTGTATCACTACTGCGTGGTGCACGCTAAAGACCCAAGGCTAACGCTTGTACTGCACTGGCTAAATTGCTCATCTACAACTCGGAGACACGTTACCCGTTGAGGCAGACTAATTTCTAGGCTGTATAAACGTACAAACAACCCATTTTTTTTACTTTTGAAAAAGGCATAGACCTGAAGCTCTTTGCTGAACGGGAGTCAGATAGCAGGCAGCGTTTTCTGAGCCAGTGAAGCTAGCTATTGGCGCCTAGCGCACCTTCACCTCGAGCTTCGATCAAGGCCCCGTACACAAGATCTTCACTTCTGAATTCCCCCTCAAAGTTCTCCAATAAAATAGTACGCCAACACACCATAAAAGAAAAGAAAAAAAAACATCGAGCGGAATTGCAATAAGGCTTATTTCACGCTGAGGAGTCGTCGGCGAAAGCCCAAGCAGGCATGTCAAATTGGCTTGGTGTTATGTATGACGCAACGGGCGTGGGGTGTGAGCGCGCACGTTCACGAGCAGTGTGCTCGAGCGGGGGTTCCTGACACCATCGGACAAAAGACCTGCCGGGCAGAACTCCGTTCCTCAGTATGAAATGATATACATATCACTTGGCTTTCAAAGCCTTTTCGCCAGGCCAGAGCGGTGGCGCCATCGAGACTCATAAATACGAGGGGCGATCAGAAAGTTTTGCGATTTGGCTATCACCAAAAGTTTGACAGTGATGTCTGTACAACCGTTGGTTAGCTCATCTCTCTAGACAAACATGTTCGTAATATCAAGACTTCCGGTTCCGCTTTTGGTCTGCACCAGTCAGTTAAACGTGGCGCCCTCCTCCGATTTCAAGCTTGAGCACCGGAGCGTGATAAAGTTTTTGTGCAAAGTAGGAAGTTCCGCCAAGAAAATTCATAATAGAATGGTGAATGTGTATGGCGATGAATGCCCTATATATGCTACAGCAGTGGTTCTCAAATGGGGGTTCACGAAGCCCTGCCTCAAAAATCAAGCCCGGCAATAAAAGTGGTCTTTTTTCAGATCGAGAAGGAAGTTTTGCATTTTCGGGCCAGTTTTCCCGTGTGTATCTCAAAAAAACAAGTCTACTTCACACAGGCCCTTAGTTAAATCCAGTTATTATATCATTTTTATATTTAACCTATATCTTTCCCCTCCCCTCACCATGAACGGGGTCCTCCATCATCCCCGCCGATCCACAAGGGGTCCGCGAAACATCGATGGTTGAGAACCACTGTGCTACAGTAACTCGTTGGTTAAACGAGTTAAACGCGGTCGTGTGGACGTGCAAGACGACCCAAGGTCAGGGCAGCCCAGAACTTCGACCGATTTCGATCATTAGGCCCGAGCTAAAAGCCTCATCATGAAGAATCGCCGAATTACGGTGTTCGAAGTTGCTACAGAATTGAACATTTCGTGTGGCAGTGGTTTCAGAATCATCCATGACGTTTTGAGTATGTCGAATCTCTCGGCACAATGGGTGCCACGGAACCTCGCAACGCAGGATCGACAGCACCGCTTGCACTCGTCAAGAGAGCTTTTGATCATCTATGAAAGCGACCCAGAAGACTTTCGTCTCGCCCGCCTTGTGACTGGGGATAAGACGTGGCTTTACCAGTGGGACCCCGAAACAAAACAACAGTCTATGCAGTGGAGGCATTCGGGGTCCCCCCATCCGAAAAAAATTCAAGACGCAACGCTCGGGGAAAAAAATGATGGCGACAGTTTTTTTGGGACGCAAAAGGGATCCTACTGATTGATTATCTGAAAAACAGCAGGACAAGAACAGGCGAATACTATGTCAACGTTCTCCGCAAAATGCGTGAGGCCATCGTGGAAAAACGACGAGGATTGGTGACAAGCGGCGTCCTCCTCGTGCATGACAACGCCCCTGTTCACAAGTCTCGCGTTGCCCAGGCTGTCATTTGAGACTGTGCTTTCGAAGAGCTTGACCACCTACTTTACAGTCCGGATCGGGCCCCTAGTGACTATTTTTTATTCTCGAATCTGAAAAACAAAAACGCATAAAAAGAACAAGTTTCGATGATTTGAGTGCACTGCTAACTGCCACAGAGTAGTGGCTTGACGAGGAGGAAGAAAGTGTTTTTTGCGAGGTATCAAAAGCCTTCAAGGCAAATGGGAGAAGTGCATTAGTGCGAGGGGGGATTGTGTTGAAAATTAATGTTTTTTCAAAGCAGTGGTATTTTTTGCTATATGAGAGTTGCGAAACGTTCTGATAATTTCTCGTATCTTGAATACGAGATATCATTCTACTGTGATATTTTCTTATTAGAAAAAAAAAAAAGAAACACATTCAAAGTTGTAGGTAGGGTTCCGCGTTTTCGGTTTTTATTTTTTCAAAATTCGGCGTACTTTTTTCGGTGTTCATTTTAAAATTCAAATTTCGTTTTTTTTTTTGGTGAATATGAAAGAAACACCATCGGACACTGGATCAGATGATCCTTGTAGCTCTGATATTTATAATAACCCAAAGAATAACGGCACAGATGCATTGAGAAAAAAAAAAAAAAAAACATCAAAGTTTTGTTTGGGAAATGTGTGCAACTGTAAAAAAAAGACAAGAAAAAACACAGAAGTACAAACAAGTCAGTGCCCAAAAAACATGGAACTTCACCTTCTGTACATCAGGATTACGTGATCTTATTATAGTAAACACAAATGTACTCTCCCAGGTTCTCCTCGTTGATCCACGCTCATTCTTTCGTGTTAATGACCCTGCGCTTCGAAAATGCCCTCTCAACGTTAGCACTGGACACTGGCAGGCTGAGGGGATGAAGTGCTGCCTCAGCCAAAATCGGCCAATTAACCAAATGTGTCTACCGAAAGAGACACGCTGCCACGTATTAAAGCACAACATATTTCGTGTACTCACTAAACTCTGGCTGCAGATGTTGCATGAAGCGAAAAACCTTATACTAGCCCACACCTGGACTTTTTTTATTTAGGACTAGGAACTTGACACACTAAGCCCGATCACAGAAAGGACACAGATGTCCCGCGAAGGACAACCCAAGACCTCTTTTGCTGCATGTTCAACGTTTGAAGAGGGCAGTCACGAAAAGGTCCCACAATGCCGAACGTTTCAACGCCCCACCCTCCCCTCCCCCCTCCCCCACCCCCCACCCCCTTCCGTCCATCTGGACGCGGCCCTAAAAAATTGACCATTTCCGGTTAACACAGAATTTTAGAAAATGAATTCGGCGTACTTCTATCGGTTTTTATCGGTTTAAACTGAAAACGCCGAACCTAAGAACTGACCTTGTTTGGTTAAAACCGAATTTCCGAAAGTGGATTCGGCGTACTTTTATCGGTTTAAACCCAAACCTTCGAACCCTAGTTATAGGGTATTAACGGAGTCGGCTGCGAAGTACCTCATACATACAGTTCCCGCTTTTTAAACTTCTAAATAAAGCGTTGAGGAGGTGACTAGTGTAGAGAGAAAGCGCGTTAAGCGTAAATTTCCCGTAGGCTCTATCAGAATTAGATCACGCGCGATTTCAAGTGACGTCAGGTGACCATACCACGCGGACAAAACGGAAGTAAGTGAGGCCTATTCGCTGCGGATGGCGCTAATCGTTCTCCTGCCAATGCAGAACGTTCACCGCTTTAGTTAGTCTAATATTTATTCTCACTTTACACAAGATTACTGGTACTAACGGAACACAAGTATACTCTCTTGCGACGCTACTGACCAAGAAGCTTATTTGTCGCGGTACAAAGTCAAGGTGAAAAGCGGACCGGTTTTATTTCAGTCTCTTCTTCGCAAAACTTAACGGCGTAGTCACGAGAAAAAATTTTAAATGCGATTCATAAAATGAACTCCAACACTACATCAGCACTTGATCTGAGCTCGTGACAATCAGTGTCTACAAGAGCATACGGGTAGTGGCTCCTGTTGAATCGCTGCAATGACGGGAATAGCCTAACCAACGAGGTACAGGGGCTTAGAGTGATAAACCGGAAGTTCGGAAGTGGCACCCCCTCGGTTGCCGCCATGTTGTGCGCAAAAGTGACCCCTCGTCACGTCACCCGACAAGAGCAGTGACGTCATCGGTAAGATGGCAGCGCCCAGAGCTGGCGGATGCGAGTTTGTTCGGTGCGCGGTAGCCGTGATGTGCAGCTGCTTTCCAACGACTTCGGGCTTTTTCGTGCTCGCTGACGCAGGTATAATGTGAAAACATGAAGGAATGAGACTTTATACCCTTTTTGCGCAAGATCGCTCTTGATCATCTGGATATTAACGGCTGTGAGACAGCATCAGCCGTATCGCCGTACCGGTGCTCGGATTCCCGGATGTGTTCGAGGATCGATAGAACTTCAAGTGCTTTCAGCATGAAATTTTCGCATTCCCTTAGCTTTGTTTTAACGTTGGAATGTCTGAGAATCGACGCGAAATGTATGCGGCGCGTTAGGGCTTAGGGGAAGTTGTTTCAGCCCTAGGTAACTTCATAATCGCAGCCAACTTTTAGCGAGGAAGCTCCTGCGATCTTTACGTTTTGTACTTATGAACAATTTTATGAAATAACTTCTAGCATAAAATATTCGCATTTTTCTAGCTTCGTTTGAACGTCTGAGAATCGAAGCGATAGGTATACGTCGCGTTAGGGCCTAGGGGAAGTTGTTTCAGCCCTGCGTCACAGAATAACCAAAGAAAGTTTTGGCGTGGAAGCTCCTGCGATCTTAAACCTTTTGTGCTAATCGACGACTCTACGTTCGATCGCTTTTCTTTCTTTTTTTGTGAGTGCGAAGTGCACACCTATTTTCAGCTGCGAGGATGACGTTTTATTGAGTGTGGGGATGAATAAATCGTTTCAGGCACCTGGTTTAAAGCTATTCGACTTGCTATAAGAAAAACCGTTTTGGTGTCCGCATAGATTAACTGCACATTTCTTTCTTTCGTAGGGTTTATTGCAGCAATACTCTTTTTCATCAAGAGTGCATTGTATTAGTCGGTCAATTATTTACTTGTTCTAATTACCTGGACAAGATTTTTCGTATTTGTGCTCATCCCTTGCCCGAACAGTAGTCTTGTTGAAAAATGTTGACTACCATTTCGTTCGGTCTCTTCAATAGACTTTTTTTAGAAGGTGCGGGCTGTCTACACTTCGTGTCACCGTAATTTGGAAAAGGGCGACCGCCACAGCTCCCTCGAGCCAATCAGAGAGACGGAGTGAAGTTGTGTGACAAATCTGTGCAGACGAGCACTTAGGATATGTTGTCATGTGCCTCTCTCCAACGTGCATATTGACTTACCGAGACTGTAGCCTTTGCCGTTTCCCAAATTGTGATGGAACGAATTACAGTAGCGACTACTCCAATTGCCCAAGGCCTTCATACTTTGGGCATTTGTTCAACAAGAGTCTTATGTCCGCCATCACTGTGAACTCGGCTGAGCGCCTATTGGACTCGAATGCTGCATTAGCGTTCGACGTGCACAGGGGCCCATTCGTGTGCTTTACGCCGAAAAAAAAATGGCGACAGTCGTGTTGCTTCATGGGGTTTGGCAAAGGGTCTATTTTGTCATACGTATAGGAAGTGTCCTGCTATAAAGCAATGCATCAACACATACTATTAAACTAGATGCTCAGAGGTGTGTTTGTTTTTGCAATTAACAAGTTACCGCAGTGTGCTTTAATGTTATCATCTCTGTAGTTCTAAGTATCCTCTCTGGAATGCCTACAAAGGCCTCTGGAGGGATAAATTAATAAATAACATTTTCACATCACTGAAGTTGGTTTTCGAATGTGCCACATGTTCAGGAGACGTGGAACGAGTGCAGCCCAATGCAACCAGTCTGCCAGTCTGGTATGTCCCATTAATTAATATTGAGGGGTCAGAGATGCGAGTGTCCTCAAAAGGTCAGCACGCACGGTAAACACAATTCCTTGTGTATAGACTGCGAAGGCGTCAAGGCGAGCGGAAATATGTTTGTTTGGTTAGTGTATCAAATATGTTTATTTCCACTTGATTACATAATTATTCGTTCTTTGCAAATGGTTCCATAACGAGTTCTTTCTGCAACAGTCTTGTGTCAGGTGTTCAGTCTTAGTACCTGTGGTCTTTGTTCTCGGATGACGCCCCTGGCACGTCGGTGTTCAGTTTGGTCAAGTGGCAACCTTGACCGATTGATGCCGTCGTGTAATCATACGTCATGTGCGGCCACTGGCATCTGATGCACTGAAGCTGCAGGGCTGGCTTCTAATCCGCAAATTTTCCTGGTAGTTTTCTGCATCAATGCAGCAAGCTCGGGCATATATGAATGCTTCGGCGTTGGGGTGTCTCGTTGAATTGGCATTGAATAGTAACGGGTAGCCGGTGGTTGTCGTCGTGACTTTGTGGCATAAGTCGCCCTCGGTTCGTCAGATGCCGCTTCGCTCGAATTAAGAAGTCTCCAGTTGAATTGCCTGTCCAACTTGTTCCGAAACGATCTCGGCAATCAAAATAAAAGCCGGGCAACTGATGGCAGGAAGTAGCATCCTGATCTCCTCCCGGAAAACGTTGTGGATGATGTCGCGGATGCCTGGGAGGCTGGCGTCAAGTTGCAGCTGGACGACTCGAGTATCGAGACGCTGGTGAGTTGTTGATATTGACAGGCTCGGGCCTGCAGTGTACATTCGATGTTGGAAGCCTCGGTGATATGAACCCTTCGACTGTTGTCGTGGAGTTGCGGACAAAGCTGCCGAAGGTGTTGTCCCTCACATGAGGAACATGGGATTCTTAGCTTCTTTTCTTCTGCAGCATCAGGGTTGGCGTGGGTGCTCGATCAGGTGCAAAACATCCTCCACGAAGGCGGTGATGCTCTCGTTGGGGCCGTGTCCTGGACAGAATCAGGAATTCGGCTCTCTCTCGTCAATGTTGGTTGATGAACGTGCACTTCAGCTCGATTTTGCAAACTTTTCACGACGTTAAGGAGGATTCGTGGTTCTGAAACCAGTGCCTGACAGTTTCTTCCGTGAGAAGTATAGGTTCTGCGGAGCTGGTTGTCCGTCTACCCACTGTGGCGGGCGACACGGTCATAAATTTCAATCCAGTTCTCGACATCTTCATACACCTTGCGTGAAAGGGCATCAGAGTGCAAGGTGCGACGGGCATGCAAACGATGGTGGGAGCGAACGCGGTTTGCTGCTACAGGTTTGTCATTGTTGGCTTAGTCAGCTTCGGTTTTTCTGGCAAAAGACAAAATTCCGGTGGTTCTTGCTGGTATAGCAGCAACTGGCTCGGATTTCAGGTTCTTTGTGGTGTATTTCCGAGGTTCGTCCTTGTGGTACTCGCTCGTCTTGCGGTTTTTCTGCCGGGCTCGGGATAGGACTTGGTTCCCGGCTCGCCGGGGGGTTAAGACGCGGGATAATCTGCCACCCGTGTCTTGTTATCGGGCAACTCGGCTGAGGAGCCACCAGGGTCGACACAGAGTGAAGGGCTATATGGGCAAAGTGCGCAGCACCTCCACCAGAACATACGATGACAGCCGAGCATGGCCTAGAACTTTCCAGAATAGTAAATATTGATAGGAAATACGACTGGAGCAAGCATCCGTGACAATATAACAAAACAGACAGAAAAGAGTGTATCCTGACCACTAAAGGAACTGCACATACTGCTTTAGTGGCATTCTGTCCGAATAAATCGTCTCCTTCAGGGTTTGGCGACTGCTGTGGACGAGTTGAACTGAAATGGATGTGGGTCCACTTTTCTGGTAATGAGCCGCTGCAGACTGTCGTCACAAAGCGGCGTGAACGGATGGACAGGGTAGGTTACACGCGCGATGAAATGTCCATACAGCTTGCAATTCGCGTAACGAGTGTTGATAAAACCTTTGCATCGACGAAATGTGCGACAGGCCAGCGGAATCAATACCAACTGCAACACCTGTGCTCCGTGAAAGTGCACGTCTACGCCAGAACAATTTAGGAAGCAGCACAGCACCACCTAAACCACGGCACAGGAACTACCAGCTTGAAGGCAGCTCTTCGGTGCGCCGCTCACCTGTGCTCCGTGAAAGTGCACGTTTACGCCGGAACAATTTGGGAAGCAGCACAGTATCATTTAGCACGGCACGGGAACTACAAGCTTCAAGGTAGCTCTCCGGTGCACTGCGCAACCAAAGTGAGCCTTCAGTCATTTGAACGAAGCGGCACCACGATTGCGCACTGCCAAGCACGACTCACGCAATTTCCGTCACTAAACTGTGTATCCAAATATATCGCACACGCTTCACTGCAGACCTCGAAGATTCCGATGATCAACGAGAGCACAGAAACGTCGCCTTAAAATTTATTCTAGCGGTATCCGAATCAATCCGAGGTCCGAGCAACGTAGGGCCGATTGTCTCTTTTGTGGCAATATCCCCGTCGGTCACCAGCGAAAGGCACACAGTTCCTCCATATTTTCACGTTATACCTACGTCAGACACCACGCTGAACTCTGAAGTCGTTTTCGACCGGCCTCATATGACGGCTTCCGCGTCTGAGATCAACTCGCCGAGACGAATGACAACGAACAAAGCATCCGACAAGCTCCGGCCAATGCTCCGGCCCAGCTGGGGCCAGCCGCGGCATGGGCGCTGCCATCTTTCCTGTGACGTCACGTATTTGGTTTGGTGACGTGACGAGGGGTCAAATTTGCGTACAATGGCGGCGGCCTTATGGGGGTCACTTTCGAGTGCAGACCGGAACCCCGGTTTATCGCTCTAAGCCCCTCTACCTCGTTGAGCCTAACCCAACATCGTCTGGAAGCATGCACGTGCATTGCGGCAGCGTGTGGCTGTGATGAACATTGGCATCCTATATTCGGAACCAGATGACTTGACCGCACGTTCTGCATGGCTGCGACTTGAGGGGGCGAGCGATGCTCTTTTCCCTCAATTTTTTGGGCGGACTGGCATTGCGTGGAAGAAATTAATAACACGTGTGTTGTAACTCGTCAGGGATGATTATTGCGACCCATCAAAAAATGTGTATGTTCCAGGACCCGTTCTGGGAGGAAGAAGTAAGGTTATAATAGATCCCTTAAAAAACTAAGCCCTCTTACGAACGATCTACAAATACTGCAAAAAAACCACAAAAAAAACAGCACTATAAAACTAGCAAGTCTATCGATTGTATAGAGTGTCTTGGAGGCGAGTATTAATCAGTTGGAAACTTCTCTGGTGTTTTTTCCGCACGCCAATTTGCAGTATTTTCAGTTCGACTGTAAGAGGGCATAATTTTTGAAGGGGTCTATTTGGACGACGCGGCTACCAGAGTGGCCTGAGTGGGGGGTGTGGAGTGGGTAAGGGGGGGGGGGGGCAGTCGAGGGGTCGTTTTATCGTTTTTTATGCTGCACGCAGCGATAAAGCGAAGGCGGAGACCGTGGAGGACACAGGAGGGAGACAAAAAAAGCCCTTTTTTCACGTTAAACGTGCATTGTCTCGTTAGGGAAGTCTGTAAACTCGTGTAGCCAAAAAGTGGAGCCGCCGATTAACTCGATGCTGATTGGCGTCCATCACCTGGCTGAGCGAGGTGATGACGTGACACCCCCTCGCTCGATGCTGATTGGTTGGTTCCCGTACGACGTCACGCGCGAGGCTACGGTCACTCAACGCTGATTGGCTGGTGATTTCGCAATCACTTACGCGCCACCGCCCTCCTTTCAGACGGTGGTTGGATCTCGTTAAAGGAACATCTGCGGCAATGGAGGGTTCTTGAAGAGTGCCGGGGCTTTAAAACTAAGATTAGCGCCGGTATTTCCATTCCAAGAATCGCTATCGAGGTTACATGCCACGCTTTGAGCCAGTCGCTGAACTAATCGACGAAGAGCGCCAAGGGTGCAGACGTCAATCCCAGAGGAATCGTACTGAAACAACACGTTTCACGTGCAACACAATTGCCCAGCAATTTGCCACGAATCTTTTTTGCAATCAGTAGATGGCGCAGCGGGTGCAATAAGCCACATCTCACGTTAAGGCATTACATTACGTAGCTGACGTCATCGCCTCCAGTCTGAGGCCAGCACCACCTAGAACTTTCAAGACTCCTTTTCCTCCGTGGAACGTCATCACAATCGGATGAAGTCAACTTATCAATTGACTCTCGGGCCCGACGCTAAATGTCTTTCCCTACCAAAAACAACAAACAAAAAACAGTTGTCTGGGTTATAGAACAGGAATATCGAACTGAATTTCTTGCTGGAAACCTGAAACCCAGTTTGCAGACAATGGTCTGTAAACTGGATTTCAGGTTTCAACCAAGAAATCCAGTTAGATTTTCCTGTTCCATAATCCAGTTTAACTGTTTTTTTTTGTAGGGTCAGACGCGTTGATTGGGTACGAAGCCTAACAAAACGCCGACGCAGCACTCATGTCCGATGTGTATCTTCGCTCGCTCTCATTTTGATTACGTCATAATTCTGGTATATACTCTGATTATTCTAGGTGCTTTTGTTAAGGCACCACTCGCATTAGGCAAAAAGTCGTGCGATCTGGCGTCACCATTCGCATACGGCGAAACGTACTAGAGCAATTCAGTCGTGGAACTTCCGCAGAGAGGGATACCCCCCCCCCCCCCCCCCTTGTTTTCGATACCTCCCCTTAAGTTGACACCGTCATTTGAAACGTTGAGGTGTGCATTTCAAGCTGTATTCTTCGGAGACACTACGGGGAGGCACCATCGAGACGTTGTGCTTCAAGACCTGTGTAACTGTAGTCACCATAGGAGCTGTCCGCTCCAGAAACGGTTGCGATTGGAACGACGCGGGACGGGCCTTGGGGGAGGAGGGACGTATTATTCTCGTTGAAGCGGTGTCTACGTGCAGTGTTTTAACTGAGTTGATGTAGTAACTTTGTATAAGGCTAAGCGTGACGAATGCGAAGTGAGCACAACGCTCTTTTGCGGTGCACTCTCCTATATCCCACGCAGCAAGCATGATCTGCCGATGTCAGCGACACGTTCAAGGCTAAACCTATTCGCGGCTCCAGCAAAACGGACGGCACCTAGCAGGAAAACAATGACCTGAAAGGAACAGTTCCTTTCGCCAGTTCTGCTCGTCCCCTGTGGCTTCCGTAATTACATGTTGCCGGATATTAGAGCGATGGAATAGTTGCCCCGGTGACTCTAGTTTTTATTGTATCAGCTTGTTGCCCAGATTGGTCTGAACGCAACCTACGCTACCGACTGAACCACATACGGTGCGTTTATCGAAGTTAATCGACACCGAAGTACTTGCATCGCTTTCTCGATGAACGTCAAGCCTCTGGAAGCTCGCTTAAGCCAACACATTGCCGCAGGTTTGAAAAGTAGGGAATAAATTGAGGCGAACCGTTCCTAATCTAATGCGTGCTTGTTTAAACCCGAGCGTTGGCATTGAGCTACACACATGGTACGCACCGACCTGTTATAGACAGTCATATTTGCACGATAGTGGCGACCCCTATAGATTGCTGGAGTCGCGAATAGCTGGCGACAGCTTAAGAATGCTGTAGATGCTCTGCCTCCTGCGCGAGGTTTCTGTCTTTGATAATACTTTGTCGCACGTGCAGTCAAAGCCCAAACAAAGGCAAAGAGCGCGTGTTGGAGGCGGAGATTGTACTTAATAGTTTTGTCTGTCACCATCTATAGGTGACGTTAAACCGCCCACACCGGCGAGCTTGTGGAGGTGATTCTGGTACCTGGTTGGGGGCTTCTCGGTATTAACGAGAACGACGAACTCAACATACCCCCCCCCCCCCCCAAAAAAAAAAAAAAAAGAACAAATGAACCTATGTAAGCGTCTCATTAAAGCACAATTCTCCCTATTCAAAATACGGCTTCAACCCTGATGTGTTATGGGACCTTCTCAGCCTTCAACCCACCAAACCCCTTAGCCTTTTCAACCCCTCAAACCCCTTCAATCCTTCAAACCCGTTCAGATAATTCAACCTTTTAAACCCCCTCAGCCCTTCAGCCCTATAGATACCCAAAGGACCGTAGAACAAAAGTGCAGTTTAAAGCGTTAAGTTTATTTCACACATTAAGTTTTACGTGCATGTTGTGATAATAACCACGTCTACTTAAACGCGAGCGCAAGCAGCTGTAGACAAAAGCGATTTGACAAAATAGGAACAACCGAGTTCTTTGTCGCAAAAAGAATACGTTTCTTTTGAGGTACACACAATGACGCTGGGTAACTTCCTGAGATGTACGGTAGTTCAACTTATAAAGCCGAGCAGGTGCACCACACGCAAACATACACACTGTTAGTAGCAGGTTTAGTGAAAACCCCGAATGCGAAACCTACGACCGCCGCCGTTGAGAAATTCTGAGCACGGTTGCGGTGTCGTTTCTGGTGCCCTCGCGGTGGCGTCTCCGGCGTCCTTTTCGCTCGCTGGATATGCTTCTGAAGCCGGACGGACGAAGTGGCGCAAGAAACAGGACAGTGAGAGACCTGCTTCCTTGATCTGCACATTGACCTTCTCTAGAAGATGGGTCAAACCATAGCCTTCTTTATACTCACAAAGCCTGGCAGTTGGACGAAGGAGCCATACAGTGCCCGGTCGCAGGTTTGGAGCGCGAGAATCTGGTAGCACAGAGCATCAAAGAGCTATTTCTCGGGGAACCTGAACGTCAGCGCAAAGCTTTTGCAGCGGCGAGGACCTGAGACACACTTGTTCGCTTGGGAGAAGTGTGTTTCGGCGTCTCGCCGCAGCGGGGCACCAGTCACGTGGCTCTCCTCTCAGCCGTTGTCTGCCGCTCCACCTTTTCCATTTCAACGGCCGCTTCTCATGGCGATCTGCCAGGCTTTGTCAGTATATAGGAGGCTATGGTCCCACGCATGGGACGGGAAGCCGACATTGAGCGTCCGCTCGTTGCGGCCGCCCGATACAAAATGGCCAAGCGGCTTCCCTGACGCATATAACCTGAAGGGTCACGTAATCTCTCCCACTGACCCATTAACACAATTTTGATGGGTGCCGCGCTTTCAAAGGAAAGATTGGTGCAGACACCGAAGGCCCCTCAGAAAAAGAAACGAGCTTTCGTTCCTCTTTCTTAGAGAGGTGTACAACACTGTCCGAAACCAACCAAAGCTCCCCCCAACGAAGCATAACAAATCATAACGCATACATAATGCACGCACGAAACAGGTGTCGTTGTCACCCAAGATGTGATAATCTTTACAGCGGGCATAGATGTCACCCTATAAACCACGAACTTTACAGCGGGTGTAGAGGTCCTTCTAGGCACGATGGCTTAAAGGGATGCAAAACCGAAATCTGGATTCCACAAAAGCGTGCAACGGGACGCTACAAACACCAAAACATCACTCATACAGCGATATCTCGAACGGATGACCGTATTTTTCTAAAAAAAGGAGGTGCATTTGACAAATATGTTGACGTCATTTCTCCGAGAAGAGTCGAGAAAGAGAGGTAACGGCCTCGCGTCTTCTCCGCCTCGCCGTTTTGAGGCGGCGAAGCGAAGAAAGGAGGAAAGGAGATAAGTTGACGCCACGCACCCCCCCCCCCCCCCCCCCCCCCCCGTCGTACAATCTCGACCTCTTTTTCTAAATATACGGCCGTCCATTCCAGACATTGCCTTACGAGGAGTCTTTCAGTGATTGTAACGCCCCGCCTACCCTTCCTGCAGTCCTGCATTGTTTTCTGGAATCCGAATTGCGGTTCACCATCCCTTTAAAGAGGAGGACATCTCCCTCCCCGCAGGTGGCTATCCTGGCCAAGGGCGTGATACAGTGCTACGGGTCGCCGGCCTTCCTGAAGAGGGCGTACGGCACCGTGTATCGGTGCCGCCTCATCCGGGAGTCGCCCGAGTGCAAGGCATCCGAAGTGGAAGCTCTGCTGCAGAGGTGCATGCCCACGGCGAAGCTGCTCTCCAAGGTGGCCAACGAAATGGTCTTTTCGCTGGGCACCAAGAAGCTCGCCCACTTCGGCCACACCTTCCGCATGCTCAGGGAACAGGCCATTGAGCTGGGCATCGGCGACGTCGGCTTCCCTTGTCTGACCATTGAGGATGTCTTGCTCCGGGTCAGCTTCATGTCCGGGGAGGCCATGGTGCCGCCCTCGGGAGTCGTCTACGACCCAAAGCTCAGTGAGTGCAATTGAAAATCGCAACGTGGATGTTTTGAACAGAGTTAGGAGTTGTAGTACTGATTGTACTTCGACATGTGTACTTTGAGGTCTCGTTTGTTGCTTAAATTATACCTTCCAGTCAGGTACCCTTTTTAATTTAGTTACGACGTTTTCTGGTACTTTCCTAGCAAGGGTAGATCAGCTGACATTCCTTAGTTTCACTGTGTTATAGATTCTTGTAATTAAAAACAACCTTGATATCGCTTGATTTTTTGAATCGCTTTGCATCTCAAACTTCCTTCTGAAGATGAATTTTTGTGTTTGATTTTAATAATAAATGTAGCTTACCTACAACTTTCAGAAAAATGTATATCTTAAAGAAGTAATTTTACTACAAAAAAACAAGCATCAAGTAACGTAAAATCAGGTACATTTTATCGAATGCACTTTTTGCTTTAAAGCGTAATGTCCACAATTACTTTGACCTGTTTTTTAGGATCCAATAGCGTGCACTTCACTTGAAACAATGTTTGGAATACCGCGGCCGGTACAAGCCGCGTATTATGCGTGGCTATAAATAATATTAGACTCACTCACGCGATTGTCAACTCTCTCACTTAAACGGGGTTCCCCAATTTTTTTTTAAATATGTGATGGGATTTTGTTCGCTTCTCGGCCCGTATATCTTTATCATCTTAGCGTGAGCAAGCAAGCCTTGGCGTCAGAGGTGACTTAATCAATCCTACGTAGATGACAAGGCCAGCGTCTTTCGTCCTGCAAACTTCATCACTGGTGGCCAACGCAGCGCCGCCTTGCTTGCGTTAGCGTTGCTACCAGCACGCATTGCAGCACCTGATAACATACGCGACGCTAGAACGCGGCAAAAGTAATACAGACGCCTGTGCCGCCTAGTGGCGACTCTCGCCGAGGCTCAGCGTGTTTGTCGGTTAGGGCGGGTCGGTGATCCTGGTGGTCTTGACTTGACCCTATCCACTCCTCTCTGGCAGGCATCAAGGTACATTTGATGCGGAGCGACGGCGGATGTGGAGCCCTCTGGCGAGGCTTCCTCTCCATTCTGCGCTACCGGATGAGGCACTTCCTCAGCTACAGCTGGTTCTACACACTGCTGCTGGCCAGCGGCATCTTCCTCTTCCTCGTGTTCTCCGATCGAGTGGCCAGCGTCCGCCTGCCCCTTCCCAGGTCCATCGCTCCGATCCGCATGGACCAGCAGAACGACTTCAAGCACGGTACGCCGTCAGAGGCCTGGGATCACGCCTAGATAAGGAAGCAGTACTGCTCAATTTCCAGCGTCAGCTAGGAGATGGCCCGGCACGGACTCATGATGGGGCGAATGACAGATTATGAGGCGACGAATGAACAAACTAAACATTTAATTTGACAAACTTGTGCCGAAAACAAAAATACATAGATGTAGCGTCGCAGGCCGGCGAAATAGCACGATCGAGTGCATGAGCGAGACTGACTTGTACGTCGCGGCGCAGCTTCTTTTAACCCTTCCCTCCCGAAAAAAAAAACAGTATAACTTTTCACTAACTGAATTATGGAAGAAAAACTCTAACTGGATTCCTTACTGGGAATCTGAAATCCAGTTTGCACACAATTGCCTGCAAACTGGATTTCAGATTTCCAGCAAGAAATCCAGTTAGATTCCCTGTTCCATAATCCAGTTAGCGAAAAGTTGCACCGTTTTTTTTCGGTAGGGTTCCTTTAGAGTCTAGAATATTCTGCCTACTAGAATGGAAAGTAGGGCAAGTTGGTATGAGTCCATATTGAAAAACAGCGCAAATAACACACGGACAAGAAGAGAACACACAGGACGAGGACAGCGCCTCGTCCTGTGTGTTCTCTTCTTGTCCATGTGTTATTCGCGCTGTTTTCAATATAAATATTCTGCCACCTCCTTCTCAAAATATAGACATTTCCATCGCTTATCGCCCCGTCAAAAAATGCTGAGTCAGTGAGCTGCGGATGCATGCGCAGCGTCTGATATACCGCAAAGCAGAGCAACAGCGCATGCTCAGAAGGCGTTCCGCAACCCAACAGACGAAGGTGGCAGCGCGCAGAAGACGATTTTTGCAAAGGTATATACATTTGGAGCATGCATAGGCTAGGGCCTTCTCGAATCTTCTACTTTCATAAAGAAAGATAAAATGAAACGGAGTGCCGGGAATCGAACCAGAGCCACAGGCGTGTGAGCCAAACGCACTGCTGACGCGGCTACGTAAGCGCGCGGCAATATCAGGTGGTGACTGGCGACTGATGTGGTGCTCATTTCTTCTTTGTGTGAGGCGTCTGTGTAGTATAATGTGACGTGGGCGGGGGGATTGGAGAGGTGAGAAGCATTGATTCTTGCCGCCCTCTTTGTGACGTGTCTATCGTTGTTCATGTTCCGAGGGATAGATAGAACCGTTAGACTCCGGGATGCATTCCCACTCTGGAGGGATGTCTGGGACCACTTCAGGGGAAGGTGTAAGGTAGCCCTGCTACTTGACGATCTGTCTTCCTTGCCTCGAGTTTAGTAGGCGGTCATGTTGGGATTGCCGTTGTATGACGCACCGCTCCTCCAGCGTGTTAAAGGTGCCAGTTGCTTACGATACGGTAATTCGCTGAGAATCGTGGGATACCTATTGCAAGCCTATGGCCTTTCTGAGGAACCGTTTCAAGTTTGGAAGTTTGGGTCTTAGTGAGTAAGATGCGTGGTAGCTGGCTCATAGTTCTGGAGTATGCGGGAACGCGACAGAATAGCACGTGTCAAAACAGCACGGCGTCAAAAGGGCACAGCCACAGAACAGCGCACGTCAAAACTGCACGGCGTCAAAACTGCACAACGACAGAAGAGTACGTGCAAAAATAGCACAGCGTCAAAACAGCACGTCCGTGAGTGCCAGCTTGTTTTTGGTGCAGTTTTATTTTGCTACCCGTAAAGTAATCTATTTCCGACTCCTAGGTTTTTTGTCTTTTGGATTTTTTGTTCGTGAGGGACGTTATCAAAGGCCCCTTTAATGTCAAGTCCTACGATCGTCCGTAGCTGCGTGGAGCTTTCAGGGTCACGTATGTGTCCTCTTTAATGCGGAGCATGACATCGTGCGTGCTGACGTGGGGTCTGAAACCTACCATCGTGTGAGGCAAACATTCTTTCTTGTCGATGTGCCAAATCAGTCTTTCAAGGATCAATTTCTCCAAAACTTTGCCTATACAGGATGTTAGTGAGAAAGGCCTGAGATTGCAAATTTCATAGCGCGATTTACACGGTTTGAGGATCGGTACAATATGTGGCTATTTTCCATTCTTGGGGAATTTCGCCAGTTTCCCAAGCGGCACTGATTATTTTTAATAAGTGTTCAAGTTGGTTGTCCGGAAGGTTACGGAGCATGCGGTAGTTTACACCGTCTTCTCCTGGGGCTGAATATCGTTTGATGTTCGCGAGAGTTCTGGTGAGCTCTTTCAGCATAAAACGCGAGCTTATTCCTTCTGCTGCTTCCCCTTCCCTGGGTGTTTGGTCTACAATATTTGTGGCGTCTTTAGACGCAAAGCTAAAGTAAAACTGGTTGATCAGTGCTCCCCCCATTTCTTCTTTAGTGTTGCCTGTACGGAGTTGTATTATGGTTAGAGAGTGTTTAGGTTTAGGTCGTTTGAGGAGCGTGTGGAGTAGGTTCCATTCCCTTGCTGTGAGAAATTGGTTGTATAGACTATCACAGAGATCGAGCCAGTTGTTTGTCACGAGTGTCTGTGCGTAGTTGTGTAGTTGTGCGCTTCCTCGGTTATGTCTTCTTTGGATTTCTTAAATTTAAGGTTTTTATTGTTCATGCGGCCATTTTTGAAAGATTTTGTATCTTTTAACCTATAGCACCACGAGGTGTGTGTCAATCTGAGGGACGTCTTCAGATCTGCACATTTTTGTGTTATTGTCTAGGGCTTTGTGAGGAGTATGAATCCATGATCTAAGGTTTTCCGGATAGTCCGTTTGTTATGCGAGCTCCTGTCTAAAGCAATCCCAGTTTGGAATATTGGTAGTGGGTCCGCTCATGGTACGTCCATTTCCAATATCTGAACAGAGACTTGAGGAATGATGTTGTCGCTTCAAAAATTTCAACGTAAAATAGCAGACAAGCACACTAGACCCTTTGCACAATTCCACGCCATCATCCGCCCGATATTGCGTGATCGTGAACTTCGAGCATTTATTAGACATGAGGGCTGAGTCAGCCTTCCTCATCAACTCGACTTGCTCGAATTCAAAACGAGTTCTGCGTCAGCGTTCAGCGAGGATTCGGATCCAGTTACGCGCTTCGTGCCAAAGAAATAGCAACCCTACATGTCGATTATTCGAATTCTGAAAAAGGTATACGTCAGCACGTGCCGGACCTCTCTTCCCCGCTGCCCCCCGTTTGGAACAATCGATGCACTTTTTTTGTTGTTAGTAGATGACGTATTGTAATTTCTTGTTTTAATTTTCTCTTTAAAAACGCTTCGTAGCAGACACACCGCGTCCTTCGATCTCGTTATTAGACGGACCGTCTATGGCCGCAATCTTAGCTCGCTCTGCGGGAGCTAAATTACGGCGTGAGTCAAAGGAGTTGGTGACTGTTTGAAAAAAAAAAACGAATAGGTTTCTGAACGAATCGAGCTAACATTTTGTAAAGAGGTGGACGAAGAATGTGCATGAATTGTACTGAGTACACAGAAATTAAAAAGTCCCGAATCCCTGCCTATTGCGTACGTTTGCTAACGGAACGCGTTTGATTCGCGCAATGGCCGGCATATGTCGGCAGTGCTTTCCGCGTCGATAGGGGGAAAGAGTGTCGGTGGCGAAAACACCGATTATTCCGTTTCTCAGTTTCGGCTTCGGGGATGACACCACTATGGCCGGTAGCATATATTTCGGAGGTCCTCGTTGAGGCCTCTCATCTAGCGTAGGATCGACGGGGAACTCGGAGGTCGCCACAAAAATGGAACTTTCCTCTGCCTTTTTCGAGTACCATGAAGGGGGCTGTCTGCGAGCCACCATTGAAGGGCAGCCCAACATGCCTCCGCCCGTTGGAATAGATTGGCATCGTGCCCATGTATCGGTTTTCGTTGTATTGTATGCCCCATATAATACCAATACTCAAAAAATAATGCAAAAAAAGCCTAAATACTCACAAAGGAAAGCGCTGACAACGCTGGTCGTACGGGATCGTGCCCCTCAAAAATGGCGACAGCCAGCGGGAAGCTAAGTCAGGAGAATGGGTCTAAGCACGCACATAAGCTTAGTGCAAAAAGCTCAATCACATCCGAAAACGTTAAAGGATTTCTTTTGTCCTACGGCGCTCTCCGTACCGAAGAATAACGTTTTCCCGCTCATTGGGAGTTAAGCGCCCCATAACGATTCAATAGAGCCCAAAGCAGCACGGATGCAAGTTGCAGTCACGAAAACGAAAGTGGTAACAGTCAGGGAACGGAAAGCCGCGATGATCACATGCAGCCAAAAATAATATCAACATAAAAAAACGGGACGACACCTTTGTTTTAACTTGCTTTCTCGTTTTCCGTTGCTTTTTTATGTTTTTTTTTTTTGTAAGAATAAAAGAATCATGCACTATCGATCGGAAGAGAATAAGAGGGCATCGCTCATGGCTCAGAAACGCCGTCTGCTAAAGCCGGCATTCATGGAAGCGCCTTTTGTGGCCTCCTGTAGATAGCCTGTATTTAAGAGGGAGCAACACAAACCACGGAGAGCTTTTGAAATTTCGTGCTTGCGAAGGAGATACGGAAGGGAAGTCGCGAATTCTATCGCGACGAAGACGCTTCTTCGTCAGTGGCGTTGCGTTCGAGCCTTATTTGGTCCCACAGATGCCGGTAAGCTTGTGAAAGTCAGAAACATTCACATCTACTCTTATTGCATGGCCCCTTTAACAGAAACGAAAGATCAAGATGTCTTCATTGGATCAGACTTGTGCCTATCTAAAATATTCTACTCAAGATATTCTATTTCAAATATTTTTCGAGGTATCTTGATATCTTGCAGACACTTTTGATCGAGAGTATTTGATACTCTATTTTAATTACATTACTCATTATCTCAAATATATTTTTTTACATTTCGCCATTTTCCGAGTTTTTCGGTATGAAGTGGCGTGGGCATGGCAGAAGCAAGCGTGAACATTGTTTCGAGCAACTAAATCCTGTTGCCAGCTCCGATAAGCTAGAATGACTTAGATTGAACTCGTGAAAACATCGTTTTTGTGCCGATTGTTACTCATATTTCACACCAAAGTTCGTACAATGAAGGTTTTCCCCTTCGCCTTCCCAAAGGCGCCTTTGTTTTGGTAGAGGTTCACCCAAAAAATTCTCAAACACAAAGGGGTGGTTTTACGGATGTAAAGATTGCCACACTGAGGCGCAACGCAGAACGGGAAACGACCCTACTGACAACAATGGAGACTTCAGTGTCAAGAAAATAACAAATAGAAGAAAACGAGAAGTAAACACAAAAAGAAGACGCTTTTTAATCCTCGCTTGTTGTATATTTGACCCCGCTACGGCAAAACGTCGAGGTTTCTTTTGTTTCTTTTCTTTTTGCCGCCAGTCCAGCACTTATTGCTCTCGCTAACACTGTCTGTAAGAGAACATTGATAAGCAGAAAACGAAAACGAACTACGAGCAGGATGACACTTGAAAATGCCAACAAAGCGTCTCCCAACGTTGAGTGCCTTTCTGAATGCAACATAAAAGAAGAAGGTGCGTCGAGTGCCATGGCTATTATGAAGGCTCTCTTTGTTATCCATTCACTAATTTCCGTATCCTAAGTTCGTTTATAGTGAACCCCCCATATTGAGAATTTGGAATGTAGTTAAACGATGCTCCAAATGTCCGCCGCACGACGTGATACTGAGCTATGTCAATATTCGTAACTTTCTGCGATGGTGATACCGCGGCGTGAGAATCGCGCTCCTTGGCTCCTGCATTATCGGCTTCACAAGAAAGGTGCTTGCCTACACCTTCCTGGCGGGCAAAAATAAACTAAGGCTGCTTGTATAAAGCAAAACTAGAATTAATTACGCGTCGCAGGGCCCGCTTCTCACTGCTGTTCTACGACGATCATCCAGATGACAGCCATTTTGATAGGCACCAGCGCGTCCCTTATAGGTCATTAAAGCTGCAAATAGCTAAAGCGACCTTTTTTTTTGTCCACAAAAATGTTTTGTAACATGTATCAGTGATATTCTGCTCCTTATGGTTGGACTGCATCAAATAGCCCTACGATTTTTTTGTTTGTTTGTTTTCAGTTTTGTGTTGTTGTGTGCGAATAAACCCTTCTAGTAAACCAGATTTGCGCAACTCTATAATTGTGTTTGCCACTGACGTTGATACAAATTACGCAATGTGGGAGTATCTTCAAAAGTAATTGAATTACATTTCTAAGTATTTCTACTCTACTCAAGATACTTTACAGTGAATCTAACTTGAGTAGTATTTTAAGTACTTTATGAAGCAGGTAATTAGTAACTTAACTTAAATACTTTATCAAGTATTTTGTCCAACACTGCTTTGATGCACAGGCCCCATTTCGAGCGCTGTTTGGCTTCTGCAGTGATTTGAACATGTATGCCCGCCGGAAGCCCGCGAAAGGCCGCCATCATGGGTGGGAAGCTCGCGTTGGAGTTGGGATAACTAAACTACTTCTCTGCCGTTTTTATATTGCTAGTGGCAGTGAACGATGAGGCAGTAGTGCCGGATAGGCTACGTCACCTGGCGAAAGCACGACATTCGACATCCGTCCGAACTGCTTTGCAGCACTCTTGTTCGAACTTTGCCTCGCGCTGTCCTTAGGTAATTGATGCAGCAGATTCAGCTCTGCGGCATGTTGCCTGGGCGATGCTACCAGAGCACGATAGAAGGCAAGGAGCGTGTGTGGGAGGGAGGGAATCTGAATCACTAAAGAGACACTCGGCACTTCGTGTCACGTCAATGACTATGCTCCCGACTGATTTCGGAGACGCGCGGAAGTGGTTAGCGGGACAGCACTGGAAATTGCTGCAAACTCTAATTAAATCACATGCATCAGTTTTTTTTTTTAACTGCGTGATCCAGATGTTATTTAAAGCTAATCGAACACGTCGAACACACGAACATGCATTCCTAACTGGCATGCAACAGCCGAGGCCCGATGCTTCCCGATCTTTAGGCTTCGTGGTACAGGCGACGCCATGGAGGGATGGGTTTCTTATTGTTATGTATTAATTCAGTGATAGTACCGGTAGCCGAGCGGCAAGCAAGATAAGAAAACAAACTATTGAATGTTCACCGCTAAAAATAATTACTGAGGTGTGTCACTGGATTCATGATTGGTGTACGACACCGCACTAAATAAGAATGTTACCAACCCAAGAGCGGAAATATTGGCGAAAGACGGGACTGTCTGCTACGCGAAATATGGTGGCGCCGAACGATAGCTTTTGCTTTCCCCCAAAAACAATAACGTCAGATATTATGGGAAAAACTAGGTACCCTGCCGTTGTGTTAATTTTGGCCAGAGTGTCTCTCTACATTAACTACCACGCGGTTTAAAACAATTCAGTACAAATTGCGTTTTGCTTTCGGGGTATCTATATAACTTTATAAATAAAAACCGCAACATTAATACCTCGTTCACTTCTTCACAGGTTTTTACCGGGCTGTGGACTCCGCTGCGCCGCTCGAGGAAGCGTTGAAAGTCAGGGCAGAACAGCAAGGCACTCAGCTGGTCAAAGTGCCGAGCGCCATGGACCACTCTTTGCAACGCGACGTCTCGTCGGACTTCGGCATCGAACTGGGCACGCAGTCTCTCGTAGCCTGGTACAACGTGCGGGTCCGTCAGTCCGAGGTCCTGTCGCTTCTGCTGCTTCAGAATGCGGCGCTGCAACAGCTCACGGCCAGCGAGCACTACCAGATTCAAGCGTGGAGAGGATTCACGTCCAGTGGAGCCACCATCGGTCCCGCAAACGTCTTCAGCTGGCTCACTGATGTCGAGGTATAGAGAGGAGCGATCAAAAAGCTAGAGGTTACGACTTGGGAGCCTCCACTCCCGGTGGCACCCAAGTCTACTGTGTTGATTTATAGACTCTGGTGCCAGTTACAGACCACGGTACACCTCCAGTCAGGGCTAGGCCTTACTCGAGATTGACTCGGGAATGTCTATAGGCGTTAAGGTATTTGTGCTATTTTGTTAGATCTGCGTAGTTTCTGCGCTGCTTCAGATCTGAAGCGCGAGCCCGTGGCTCAGTCTTACGTTTTATTCGCACTCCCTTTGTGCCAAAAAGGTTTCGAACGAAGTTACACACCCCTGAAACACATTGCGACAACCTTGGAGCGCCGAAGAAACTGCGCTAGCTTTTATAATGTAGCACAGGACACTTCACCCCGAGTGTAACTTGGTCCCTAGAAGAGGGGGTCACTTTGCCTTTTTCTAGAAACAGCATCAACGGCTGTTCGCATCTCATGTTTACTGATATTTTAGCACCCTAGACCTATAAACCCAACTTAGTACTTCGTTTATGTTGGTGGTGAATATTAGAAGCGCGTGCTATGCATAGTTGCGGTATGGGCACCCCCATTTCATTCCAATTCTATTTTGGAAAATTAGAGATTCCGACAATTTCGTTCCTTTCAACTACTCGGAATGGAGGCACTGGGCGCATTCTCACTCCTGGAATAGCTGAACTCCACGGTTCTATTCTTCTAATTCCTAAACGTATAAAATTATGAGTGACAGCCGCATTGTGTTTCTAAAAAAAAAAGCAGCATAAGGCTGCTGATGTTATCAATCGCAGAGACGACTGCCTCAAAGCACTAGTTTTACTAAGCCAAAGGGTGGTCGCGCAAATCGCTTCGTGGTACTTGGTGTCATAAAAGACATCAATCGCGTAATTAAACATAAAAGGCTTGCGAGTCGCAACAGACGCGAAAAAATTAAAACTGCCTATTGTCATCGTAAACGGACCGCATATCCCACACAAATACATGTTTGGCATGTGTCTTTCATAAGGCTTTAAAAATATCTACTTTGTGCGTGGCGCAAGATCTCTCTGCTTAGAATACCTGCGAACAGCACCTTTAGTGCGCTGTTAGGAGCGACGCCGCGCATATCTGCCCCATATTTCCGTGCACTGCGGCAAGAACCGGAAACCAGAGTGCGTCCACCTTGCAGCTCTGTTACGCCCCTTGAGACACCTACTCCTCTTCCGAGAAATAGGCGTCGCAAGAATGACTGACTATAGTAGGTTACAAGTCAATAAGGTAGCGGCAAATGCCCCACAAAGGGAATTATATATCCCTCCGCCACCTCCGCATCCAATAGCGTCCCATCGCTTCCGTGACGTCGCGGCCTACGCGCGAGGAGGGTTTTGCCTTTCTGTACATATTTGCTTTATCTTTCGACTTTGACTGAGCATTGTGGAAGCCACGAGAGGGAGATTAGAGTCTGCCCCCTCCGATGCAAACGAAGACGACTTTCGGGGATTAGCGTCCCCCTCCGATTGATACAAAGGCTGCTTTCAGGGGCTCTGTTCCCTCTCCGATGAATACAAAGGTCGCTTTCTTAAAACGTGGGGGTCGGAGACAAGTTGCCACCACTCTGTGGCCATTATCTATCCATTGAAGCGGAACAAGGGGCGTTTCCAGTGAACACTTCTTTCGATTGCGGAGGGATTTGAAACCGGCGCACCACGCTTGTGGGAGGAGCTTCTCCTACCTTCTTAACTTGTAAACGACTATAAAATGTTCGGGAAAGAGCTAGGGCGAGACAGACTGGGAAAGAGCATTCTGGCCTCCTTATCGTTTACGCTCGGGGTAAGTGTGTACGCGATTCTTCTAGATCAACGGAGGAGCGTATATTCTCGATCATAAACTTGGCAATATGCACGTAAGTGTCACAACGTTCTTACTCGCGCACCACTGCGTTATAGTGATACGAGCTTTTTGACTTTATGCTTTTTGCAATTTTTGTTTTTGGCAGGAGATGTTGAGCAAAACCTGTTACCTCATGAGGGCGACAAATTCTTGGCAAACCTTACAGACGTCGTTAAATCGACGGAAACGTACAAGAAAGAAACTTAAGCTACCCTGGCCGGCGTGAATGCACGATTAAATGTCATCTCAAAGCACGTGTTGCATTTCAAGGAGTCTCTCCGCGAGGTTCATACAAGACATAAAATGAGGTAAACTGTACATGATGTTTGAAACCTGATACAGTGGTTTGAAAAACAGAGCACTCGTGAAGGAGGAAGAGAAAGGAACAGACAAGGTCTCTCGTTTTTTCGACCTTCAAGAGTATTCCGTTTTTCAAACTACAGTCTCAGGTTTCAATCATCATGTATAACTTACACCAACTCGCCTGCACATTAACCATGTTTTCAAGGTAAACTGTTTTTTTTTTCTAAAATTAATATAAAGATGAGTGATATTTTTTCAGCCAAATGGGAGATTTCATGGAAGTCATTGACAACCTGACTAAAGACATTCGTTGGAATAACGTAATAGTGAAAAGCCTATCTGAACAAAGTCTTGAAAGCTGGAATGACTACTCTGAAACAAGCAATAGACATGGTGGATAGTACTCCCTTGTCCTTCGGGGTGCTCGATTAGTGCGCGCAACTCAGGATCGTCTCTTTGACGTCGTGCCATGTCGTCGGTGTTCACTGCGCCTAGGAAGAACTCGTAGTCATCGTCGTCGCTGCTACCGGGAGATGTCTCGACAGGGGGCTCTAGACAGGCAGTCGGCGTCGCTGTGCTTGCGGCCTGACTTGTAGACCGCAGTCATGTTGAACTCCTGCTGTGGGAGATTCCATCAAGCGAGGCGTCCTGAAGGGTCCTTTAGGTTCGCAAGCCAGCAGAGCGAGTGGTGGTCTCTGATAAAGCGGAACGGGCTCTCGTATAAGTACGGTCAAAAATTCGTGATTGCTCAGATGACCGCAAGACATTCCTTTTCAGTCGTGGAGTAATTTATCTCCGATTTGGACAGTGTCCGACTTGCTTAGGCGATGACTCGCTCGGTGCCTTCGTGCACTTGAACCAGTATCGCATCCAATCCGGCGCTAGTTTTGCCCGTATGAATCTCGATTTCCGCATCTTGATCGAAGCGTCCAAGAACCGGAGGAGTCTTGAGTTATTGCCTCAGCACGTCGAATGCCTGCTGTTTCTCCTCGGCCCATTTAAACTGCCGGGCGTCCTTTATGAGATTTGTGAGTGGTGCGAAAATCTTTGCGAAATCGCGAACGAAGCGCCAATAGTACGCACATGGTCCAGGGAATCTTCACAGGGCCTTCTTGTCTGTCGGCGGTGGAAATGCCGCGACGGCGCGAGTCTTCTCTGGGTCTGAGCGAACACCATCGTTGCTAACCACGATGCCTAGGAACTTCAGTTCGTCATAGGCAACCCGACACTTCGACCGTTTGAGAGTGAGGCCGGCGGTCTTGGAGAACAGCTCGGAGTCGTCGCAAGTGCTCGTCGAAGTCGCTTGAAAACACTACGACGTCGTCAAGATAGACGAGACAGCTCTGCCATTTTAGTCCAGCAAGTGCGGTGTCCATGACAAGCTGTAAAGTTTCTGGTGCCGTGCATAGTCCAAAGGGCATCACCTTGAACTCGTACAGTCCACCCGGCGTCACGAAGGTTGTATTCTCTCGGTCCCATTCGTCGACTTCAATTTGCCAGTAGCCGCTCTTCAGGTCCATCGATGAAAAATATCGTGAGTGGCGCTGCCGGTCTAGCGTATCGTCTATGCGGAAGAGTGGTCTTTCTTCGTCACCGCGTTCAGCTGCCGGTAGTCCACGCAGAACCTAAACGTTCCGCCGTTCTTCTTAACCAGCACGACTGGAGGGGCCCACGGACGGCTTGGAGGCTGGATTAGGTCGTCGTTCAGCACTTCTTGCACTTGCTCTTGGATGACCTCCCTTTCTTTAACGGAGACTCGTTATGGCAATCGATGTACAGAGAGCGAGTCGTCCTCGGTAACGATGCGATGTATCGCAATAGTGGTTTGGCGCAGCTTCGACGACGTCGCGAAGCAGTCGCCGTATTCGCCGAGGAGGTCACTCAGCTGCCGTTGTCCGGAAGCTTAGGGCCAATGTCGAGCTGCGCTGGCGACGTACAATCTTGGTGGGGCGGCGAGGATTTTCAGCAATCGCGGCAATTTCGGTGGAGTTTCGGAGTTCCTCGAAGTGGCCTAAAGCTGCACCTTTAGTAAGGTGTTGCGTTTCTTGTCGGAAGTTTGTCACGAGGACCACAGTGCACCCATCTTGAAGTTTAGCTACTCCTCTTGCAACGCCTATCCCTCTTCCCAGGAGCAATTGAAGGTTAACCTCCAGAACAACTTCGCCGCAAGAAGCTGCCTCGGTCGCGACGGGTACAACAACACTTGATCGCGGCGGCAGGTTCACGTGGTCGGCAGGGACTCGGACGGCGGTTGACGAAGTTTGGAGTTTCTCTGAAGGGGGAACAAGTGTCCGCAGCGTCAATCTGTTTTCCCCAAGGTCGATGACGGCGCCTTATTCACACAGAAAGTCCATGCCGAGAATGACGTCTCTGGAAGAGTCTAGTAGAACGACGCATTTCCCAGGAAACGTCTCGCCGTGAATTTCAACGCGAGCAGTGCACCTTCCAACAGGTGTGATGAGGTGTCCTCAAGCGGTTCGTATCTTTGGTCTATCCCACGGCGTCATGACTTTTCGAAGGCAGCGAGAGAGCCTCCCACTCAAGACTGAGTAGTCTGCTCCGGTGTCCACGACTGCCGATGCGTCGTGACCGTCGATAACAACGTTTAAGTTGTTGGCCACCGTTGCCGGAGCGTCGTTGTGCTGCGTGGCGTCGGGAGAGTGGGAGCACTCCGGCGGTCGTAGAGGCTCTTTACGCCGTCCGTCCCCGAAGTTGCCGCGCTTAGTATTCCCGGCGAGACAAGGGCGACAGGCTCTCAAGACGGGGTCGGTGCATCGGCGACGGCGACCGGGACCCGCGCCGAGGTGCAGGCGGGGGAGACTGAGGTTTTCGAAAGTACTCCTCAATCTCCCGTGGTCGCTCACCATAGCATGGACGTGGGTCGCTCGGTTGGAAGCCGCGCAGCCTTATTTGCCGGTAGGGGGAACGGCGGTACTTATGGTCGGCTTTCCCGCAGTGGTAGCACAACGGGCGAGCATCGGCCGTCCTCCACACGCCGGTCTTTCTTGGCGCAGCTTGTTCTGGGCGGACGTGCACCCGATCTTCCTGGCGCTCTCTTCGGTGCTGACTGGCGAACGTACGCGTCAGCTTGTTTTTGCAATGGTCCCACGAAGTCAAGGAAGCTTCGTGGTTTTTGGAACCGGCACCTCGCAGTTCCTTCAATTGAGAAATAAAGGTTGTGCAGGGGCTGCTCGTCGGTCCATCCATTGTGGCGGGCAACGCGTTCGTACTGGTCGATAAAGTCTTCGACGTCTTCGTATTGTTCGCCGTAGATCAGAGCAGACGTCCGTGGTGCGACGGGCAGGTAAACGACGGTGGCGGCGGTCGGGGTCTGCCACGATTGGTGGTCCATCGTCGGCCTCATTGGCTGCTTGGTCTTGGTTGGCGGAAGTTCGAATTGCGGACGTAGGCCTAGGGGTGGGGCGACTTAATCGAGTCTCGGTAGTGCCTTCGTTGGGTCTTCGTGGGCTTGGTGTCGGACTTGCACTGCGGATCCTCAGAGGGGTACTCTGCAGGGGACATGCGTTACCCTACACCTCCATCAAAATGTCACAAATGACGAGGTGAGCAAACAAAAAATAACTTAGGAAATTTAAACATTTAATTGGGCGAACTTGTGCCCAAAACAAGAAGGGGACAGAAGATAACAACTGGGTGCCGTGGGCGTCAAAGTTGGCGAAACAGCAGGATCAAACGCTGGGGCCAGACTGACCGCGGCTTGCCACGCGGAGCACCTTTTGTAGCGGCGTAATTTCTGGAAGATTCGCCCTATAACGTTCGGTGCAAAGAACATTCGTAACTCGATCAGACAAGAAAGTTCACGAATTTGCGAGAACGCCAAGTAGAAAGAATAAATAAAATAACTTTCCACCCCCTGGAATCGAACCCAGATCCTTCGCGAGAGAGCAAAGCACGGTAACCATTCGGTCAGGTACGCACTCGCACAGCGACGCGCGTGGCAATATTATCACGGAATCTTTTGACAAGATTTATTGAATCGTTCCTTCCTAACAGTCGTCTTGTATTATCTGGTAATTTTAGTTGCACTGATATTTGCTAGTTGATTGGGTTTTCATAGCGTAAGGTCTGCTAAGGCCAAAATCCAGAGGTAGGTAGAGGGTTTACAAAAAAAAAGTGACACGAAAGCTGGTGATATAGAAAAAACTATGAATATAACATGTGGATAAGTGTGAACGGCATGGGCATGAGTTAAAGGTATAAATTAAAATCATGGTCAGTGGACAACGCCGACGTTATTCAGGATGTTAAAAACAGCTATAGAAATGAGCGGTTCATCGTCAAGTAGCATTACTAAGCGAAATTGGGTGAAACGATCAGGGTTATGATATGGTGCTTCGAACGCGTGTCCGACTGGTGTGTTTACCGGGTTCAAAAAAGTGGTCCCTCAATTTCCGCCTGATGACGTCATAGAAGTGTCATGCTGTCGCCGGTCGGGAACCTGGCGGCGTCCCAGTAGCTGTGGTGTATGTGGCTGACGCCTGTTCTGCTGCAGGTCGCTCTCCAATGCGGCAGTCCACGGAAGCTAAAGCAGCCGGAAGTTGGGACGCCTGGAACGCCGTGACGACAGCGACACTGGCGTTCGCCTGTGGTTTTCGCCAGCATTTTTACGGCTAACCGCTAGAGTCGCGACAGGCAACAGCATGACACTCCGGCTTCTGTGACGTCATTTGTTGCCACTTTGGGACCACTTTTGATGTATGGGCGGGATAGGACGCTGAACACACCAGTTGGAGACGCGCTCCAGGCACCATAGTTATACTCGGAGAACGAAAGTAGCATGCTTAGAGGAATATCGCCGTGCTCACACTCTGGGGCTTTCTCTCCGCGCTGCACGTTCACGTGGGTGAAACGTATGTGACCAAATTGTAGCTTCCGCATGACCACCTCATAAACGTTCCGCATACCGGGAAGCCTTCCACTCCCTCTTCAAGCATGCAGCTTGTTGCGTGCTTTATTGTTCCACTTCTCTTATCAATTTGCTAGGATGCAACGCCTTAAATGGTATGATGGTATTCGTAAAGTTTTTTTTTTTTTTTATCAGGGCTCGGCATCGATTAAAAGCCTTAAACCAATTAATCAGCACCCTTTAAGCAAAACGAGTTTTTTTTATTAATCGGTCGGTTTAATTTTTAGGTATATATAACGCTAAAAGAGATAAACGCCCCAATGTGCTTTTTCAGCTGGAGACAAACATGTCCAGTTAAGTACAGTCGAAGTGCCGGCGAAATTATAGAAGAAAGATTTTTTTTATATACATATTCTCTGACAAGCCATGTTCTGCTATTATTCAACATAATATTTTGTTATTCTCTGCTACATTAGACAGGCGCTCGAAAGACGTCGAACCAGAAGAGACATAATTTCTTTTTTTTTTTTTTTGCCTTAAGAAACGTGGAAGCCCTGCGATCACTACCGCGATTCGCCGTTCTTCACATCGGCTGTGGAACTATTTAAAGACAGACCCAGGCTTTTTCGTGAGCCAGTCAACAACGGGTTCGTCGCCATTAAGCAGGACGTCACTCAGCTGGCCCATAAAGAAAGTTGGCGGCTTTGAGGGGATTGACAACGTCAGTAGTACGACATCGACGAAGGATTATGAAAACTGTGTTTTCTAATTGCCGCCTTGAGCAATCTTGAGGGGCTCTCGTTGAAGCCAGATCTAAGGGCAAAGCCTTAAACCACGACAGGTAGGCCACTGACTGGGTGCACAGGCAGATTAATGAACGTCAAGCTGCGGAAATTCGTACCTCTTTCTCAGGAATGTACGCCAGCCACAATGGTGTTGCTATGTGTGAGTTTCTTACCAACAAACAAGATAGTGTCTGCCTTTTAGGAATAAACAACATGGCAATAAAACACGTAAAACAAATAGATTTTTACAATTTTTGTTTTGATTTATTTCGTTTCAAGTTGAACCAATTAAGCAAATAAAGTTATTCACAATAAAAACATCGAATAATCAGGAAGACAATCAATCACCCAGTCCCATTATTATGTGTATCTACTTCTCCCCCAATAGCAGAACTCGCGGTACAATCGGCCTCTTAATTTCCTGATATATCCACATGACTTGGGACCCTGCCAAAATTATGAAATTGTTCTTTATGAAGCAGCGATGTTATCTTGTGATTCAAGAACAAGTGCGTAAGTGTGTAGCCCGTTTCGGTGATGTAAGCGTTTTTAAAAAGCTCATTATATTCTTGTAAAAACCACTGAGTAGCTAAGCTTTGCAGTTACATAATCAGCAACAAGCAGCAGACCATACAGCATCGCCATAGGTATGGTAGCTGTACAGATGATTTTCTTGTTCTGCTTTACAGATGTTCCTATCACAGATTAGCCAACAACCGAGTGCGTTTAGTTCCATCTTTATAAAGACCCTAATTAAAATATCACTTCAGCCTTAATGTGTTATGGGCTCCACTTATTCATTCAAGCCCTTCAGCCCATAAAAACCTGCAGCCCTTCAAACCCTTTTAGCCCTTCACACCGTTCAATCTTTCAGACCCCCTCAGGCCTTCAACTCTTTAGACGTACAGATGACTGTAAAAAATAGACCAAAAATGCAGTTTTAGACATTATTGGGAGTTTAGTCCCAACATTGAGTTTTACATGCTTCTTGTAATTTCGAAGTACGATAAGAACCAACGTGCACTCGAGCCTCAGCATACAGAGAAGTACAGGATAGAAGGATAAATACACCAGTGACAAAGTACGGTACCTGAAGGTGGAAGGAGTCCAACATCTTCCAAACTAAAGTCCGGGATTATCCGTGCTTAGTGTTACCATATTGAAGCCAATAACTAAAGTCAGCAAAAGATACGTAATTGTTACCGTTTGTGGGGAGTCAAAGACAAGACGTGTACTCAATGGCGGAGTGTAATTAAAAGAGGCACTAAAGGCTCGTGACCGTTGAAACTGCCGTCGAACCTGCGACAGCTCTCGCTCTACCTCGTAGTATTAGCCCAGGGAAAAACATAGCTCGTATCGACCGAAAAGTTTGAGTGCCGGAGTGCCATTAACTGGTGAAAACCGGTTTTTGGGCGGGTTTGGTATATCTTCTGGGTTTTAGAGGTTTGTTTTCCTTATAGCCTAGAATAGTCCGGATGCACACAAAAAAAAAAAAAACCACTAAGGCTTATGATGCGAAATCGACACGAAGAAAGCACTTGAAAGTGTGCATCAGCAGAGTCAGTCTATTCTTGTGGCTGCCAAAGCCTTCGGGGTACCTAAGAATACTGTCCAAAAGCATGCAAAGAAATTCAAGGAATGTAAAGAGCAAGTGCTTTGAAAATGGGAAAGTAATTTCGGATACGAACATCAATTTATTTCCTACCAGCAACAATCAACAAAAAGCTCATCGAACACGTGGTGTGTGTGGAGAATTCCTTTTTTTTTGACTCATGTACACACGGATATGGAAATAATAATTTACAGCCACTGTGAAACATATGAAACAGCAGAAAGGTTCTTTACGATGAAGAGGATTGTCTGCAGACTCTTTGCTTACTGAACAGGCCGGTAAAGCGGAAGCGTTCTGCAAACTGCACAACGAACGCCAAGGCCTGGCGTGCAAAAAAGCATGAAGCAAAGCGGTGCCCATTTTTCGTCGATCCAATGCACTGCGTGAAAATAGTGGGCTCACAAGTATTGCCTTAACCCCCGAAGTTTCCTGGAATTGTTCCAAGTGCGAGAACCGAGCTCCGTTTATTTCCTGACAGGTTGTCTCCTTTTGTCCCACTAGGTGTCTCGTTTCGCCCTGAGGGTGGGGCAAAATTAGACATTGGGAACAATGGATTATTAATAAATATCTTATATTTTAGTTACTCGAGTTTAGTCACTTTTACTGACCACAATTCCAATATACTGAAGAAGATTCTTGTACAGGTTTTTCTTCGTTCGCGATAAAAATAAAAGTACAGCATCGATTTTCACATTTTCGTTGTATTCTTCACCGCCTTACCCTATATCACTGGGAGATACCAGATTAAATAAGTTGTATCAATTAAAATACATCGGAATATATCTGCAGGGAGCACTTATATTCAACAAAAAAGTTGCGAAGCTTTTAAACGTTCACTGTATCGAGCGAACAAAAAAATAAGCTTCGGTTTTCACCACTCTCTTTCCATCTCGATTGGAGAATGCATCTATTATCTGATACCCTCATGAAAACTATTTAAAGAGCCGAATTGAGGCATTGGCCGCCGACGATATCGATGCCTTAGGCGCTGCCATGCTCCTCGGCGCAGAGAAGAGAAGAAGCGACCGCAGCCCCCCCCCCCCGCCCCCCCCCCTCGGGCAATGCGTGACACGAGAGCGGCGGCCGAGCGCGTGCTCTCTCGTGAAGCAACCGCAGCTCCCCCCCCCCCTTCCCTTCGGCAACACCTGTACACGAGAGCGGCGCAAGAGCGCGCGCTCTCTCGTGAAGCAACCGCATGCCCCCTCCCCCACCCCCCCCCCCCCCTTCGGCAACGACCAAACCACGAGAGCGCGGCCGAGGCGCAAGCTCTCTCATGAAGCAACCGCAGCCCCCCCCCCCCCCCCCCCCCTTCCTCGGCAACACCTGACACGAGAGCGGCGGCCGAGCGCGCGCTCTCTCGTGAAGCAACCGCAGCCCCCCCCCCCCCCCCCCCCCCCCCTTCGGCAACACCTGACAGGAGACCGGCGGCCGAGCGCACCCTATCATGAACCGGCCGCCAATGGCTTACAGACGCCGCCGGCTTCGCTCCATGGGATAGTTAATGCTTTCGCATTAAAAGTTTATTAACGTATTTTAGTTTAATACTCATCAGACCGTGACGGATGTTCGCCCCTAAAATCTCCGCCGAGCTAAGGAAACATATAGTAAATACGACATTCACGTAGCAATAAGACGCCTTTAAAAAAATTCTGTTTCTAAAAAGTGATTCTCGGCAGATATCAATGTCTCGTTAATTTCCACTTTCTTTTATAATTCCTTATGCAGGCTTGTCAAGTTCAAAAGGATGAGCCCTGCAATGCATTCTCCTAAGAGAGCTACTCCAATAAAGTTGACCGCCGAAGAGAGGTTCAGACTCGTTATATGCATGCCCTTGGTCGACCCATTTCAGGTGGTATCTACTTGTGGCTAACGTAGGATTTGCCCCAGTACCCGGATGCTCTGTTCAAAAGGACCCGTATCAAAAGGCACCTGTATCGAACAGGTGTCCGTGTCTAACGGGTGCGTTTGATACGGGCGTAACCTAGACAGTGGAAAGCTTGTCAGCCCCTGAGGGCGTCTTCTCCGCTGTGAATTACATACATTTACCACTGCTAGCCTGGGATCTCGAACTTGCATCGCGCTGTGATACAGGACCACACGCTGGTACGATGTTCATCCAGACAGGCAACTTGGTAAATATAAACCCATATCCCCCCACCGCCCTTCTTTACTGGCGCAGCTGAAGATCGTCGGGGCCACCTTCGTGCCCCTGTCGTTGGGTCTGTTCACGGCGGCCGCTGCCATCTTCCCGGCCCAGGACGCGGCCGACGGGGGCCGCCTGCTGCAGCAGCTGTCCGGACTTCCCGGCCCGCTCTACTGGCTTGCCAACATGTTCTGGGACTACGGCCTGGTGTACCACCTGTACCTCGTCCTGTTGTCGCCCATGGTGGCCATCTGGGGCTACGGGGACAGCGACGTCCAGTTCTGGCTCACGGTGGTGCTGCTCTTCCTCGCCTACGGCTGGGCGGCCATCCCGTTCGCCTACCTTGTCTCCAAGCCCTTCACGAGGCCTTCGCGCGCCTTCGCGGCAGCGGCCACCCTCAAGGGGCCTCTTGGTGAGTGTGCGAGCAACATGGGTTCATCTATTGCATGAATACAGGACTTTCTTGTGCTCTGTCGGGCCGTGTAATAACAGCCGAGTCTCTCTTGAGGTTTGTAGGCGCATTTTGTGCTTACGGCTGTAAACCTACATTTGCAACAAGTCCACCATTTTCAATATTCGGGGCTATGACGTCAGATGTGGTTTAGGCGGTAGTACAGACTTGACACGCCGGCGCCTTGGTGTACTGTGGTAGTAATGCCGCTTCTAGTTTAGCGGTACTTTCCAGAGACAAGTGGTGACCGAGAGTTGCTGGCGGAACAAATAGGCACATCTTATAAAACATGCCATCCGTGAACGTTTTGAACAAAAAGGGAATACATGGCTGCGCTCCTGATCCGCCGGTATGAACAACGCAATGCCACACCAAGAGTGGAATGGTATAATAAATACGATTTCTAGGCTGTAAATGGCTTTGCTAGTTCACTGGCTCGATTTTACCGATTGCACCATAATGCTCGGACGTGGCCTAACATGGAATAAGTTCGCTCTCTTCGGAAAATTCAGGCATCACGTGTAGTTGTAGTTCGGTTCCAGTCTGCAAAGTCTAAATACACTCTGAGCTCAAGGCTTCCTTCGAAATGCCTGGAACGACACAAGTGAGAATCAATAAAAGAGCGAAAAAAGAAAATCGGGCACAGCAGGAAGAAAAACACCGAGTCATCTCTGTCCCCGTGTACCTGAACCGTATAGCAGAGAGTCCTGCACTATTATTGCATTTAAGTATGTTTTGCTCTTCTCGCAGGGCACCATCACTGCCACTTCCCTTGAAACTCCTCGTATTTGTCATTTATAAACGAATAGAACACATTTGTTGGTTAGCTTTGCTTGGAAGTCAGCGTTACTTCGGATTGTTTGCACCTTGAGTAAAACACCAATACTTATTGATGTTGTAAAGCTAGGTTTGTGCAACTTCTGCTGCTGGTCGTAGTGATGCCGGGTCGGTTTTGCAAGACGAGCTAGCATCGCTGGTACATGAGCCCCGGGAACCACAAGTGCTTGGGATTCCGGACGCCGATTTCAAAGGGGACGCGCCGGATAATGGGCATCCCGTAGTTCCCGGAGTTTATGCACGAGAGATTCGAGCTCGTCGTGCGAAACCAGCCGAGCATGTCCACATCCAGATTGTGTGGACATGGCTTTCGGGACATCGCACGACACTTCGCTTGATTTAGGACGTTTCCCACAAGGCGGACGGGTGCCATATCCCGAGGGTGGTTTAGAGGCCGTGGAGGGTCTTTGCGCCCTCTATGCTTCCTATTGCTTGATGAGCGATGTCTTGAGCTCATACGCCCGCTGCATTCCTTGTTTGTTAATTAGGAACCGCACCGTGACGTCGTGAAATTACGTTGGGATCTAGGCTTCGCCATTCGGCGGCCAGCTCAGCAAGCATGACTCACGGTCCCCTGCTACCACAGAATCCGCGAGTCAGTTGCTTTCGCTCCCTTTCTATTCCTAGTTACTCCGAGCGAAGTCCTCGGGCTGCAGATTGCATGGTTCGGTGTTCGATGTCCGCTGCGCCGTTTTTATAAATCACGCTAATTGTAATTATGTGTAATAATTTCTTACAAAGTATGCTCTTTTATGCTTGGTACGATTGTGCATTTCCTGCCATGGCGTGGTATGCTGTGCGATGCCTTGGCCAACATGTAATGACTTTTTCTAAACATTCGTGCGTAACGTGTTTCGCATGAAATACAGCCCGTAAACACATTTTTTGCTGAACATCTAGGAAAAAAGCGAATTGCAGCATTTGTTGAGTTCAGGAAACAGTATTACACAAAAAGCTTCTGAAGCTGTTCACGTCAGAAGTTCGGCGCTGTAAAACAGCCTTTGCTTCGCTAAAATAAAATCACTATACTGAGGGGACAGTGAAAATATACGGGATGCTTTCTACAACATCTTTTGTCCTATAATCGCCCTGTAACTCAAAATCCGCCAGTAAGCACTTGCAACTAAAAATTAAAAAAAAAAATTATATTTTCGGAATTAATTTGTGACAGATAAGTCGCACATGGGGAACTATACGTAGTATGGGTAATACCAGTGTTGGCGGTAACGCGTTAAAAGTAACGGCGTTGCAGGTAACGCGTTACTTTTTTTCCTGTAACGTTGTAACCTACTTGTTACTTTTTTCAAATCAGTAACTGGTAGCGTGCTTACGTTGCCTATTTCGAGTAACGTGTAATATAATTACGATACTCGCTACATATTCTTCCCAAGACTTAAAAAGATTACGCTTCATTTTTTTTTGGTGTTTGTAGGCAGCAATCCATATAAATATTTATAGTTTTTTTGCATTTCTCATTGCGTTTTTCTCGTGAGTATTTAGTTGAAACCTTAAGACAATAAGGTAATTATGTTCGGTTTCAGGATTGACAAAGTGTTGCTTGAAGTATGGCGCTTATGCATACCTGTAACGTCAAAAGTGTAAAACGGGTTAATTTATAATTGATTCAAGTAACGCAAAAGTAACGTGCGTTACGTTTTATCGGTGACGGTAATGCCTTCTTTTGATTTTGAGGTAATGTAGGTCGGTAACGCGTTCTTTTATTTTGCAAGTAACGAGTGACGTATTTCGTTAGTGTTTTTCGTTGGCGCTTACAAAACTGGGCAATACGTAGGTGATACACAATAGAGCTTACAGCAGTAAATAAACCAAACAAATTGTAAACAGACAAATGCAAAACATAACTAGGCTTTTATCATAGAAAAGCCACCAATCAATCGTGCTGCAAGTTCAAATACGCGATGAATGCTATCGGAATCATTATAGTTACTTTATATATATATATAGATATATATATATCTCAAGGCTTGATGTTAAGCTCTTTCTATTTGATTTAAACACACACATGTGTGTGACTTTGTGTGTGTGTGTGTCTGTGTGTAAGTGCGTGCGTGCGGGTCCCACGTGACAAAAAGATAGCCTAGTATCAAACACTGAATAGATATTCTTTCGGGCTGGGTGCTGTGTTTGTAATATTAAGACGATGATGATACACAGCACGCTTCTGGCACGGAAACGTGGAAGTAACATTTTATTTCCAGGTTCGCTGGAATTAAGTGAATCCATACCGGGCAGCATTCACGCATCACGCAGTATTTTGATGAAGAGACACTAGCTGCAGCCCAGTTGGAATTTCCATCTCCGGGTTTTGAAGTTGGGGCTCTTGAAGGTCAGTGTAAGACAAACCGAGAAGCAAGCGTGCGTCGTCCGTCGCAGCCATCTTGGTGGTCCTGTTCATGCTGATGCTGCACTTGGCCTACTACGAGCAGGCTGAGAACGCTCCGAGCCGGGGCCTGCTGGAGGTCGGGATGACGATGGCCCGCAGCCTCCCACCCGTGGCCCTGTCCTGGGGCCTGACGCGGGCCATGTGGCTCACCTCCCTCAACGACATCTGCCACCTCGAGAACGACATGGACTTCATACAGGTGCGCCCGGTGGTACTAGGCGCCAAATTGGGCAAAAGCCCACCCAAGTAACACAATTATTAGAAGACATGTATTAAAACACAGTGAAAAATAGCTATTCTGACTCAAGTAATAATTAAGTCGTCCAATTTATAAATATTTATTGTAAGTGATTTGTCATACTAATACTTTAATCCAATTGAAAACATTTTTATAGAGCTAATTCGAAAAACAGCGCACCATGATAAAGACACAAAAAAGGAATACACAAAACAGGCACACGTAAGTGCCGTGTTTGCTTTGCTGCAATTTTTTTACTCTGAGAAACCATCTGATTTGCATCGGAAATGCGCGAACAGCACACACTCTAAGGTAAAAATCAAGAGCCCATATTCAACTGCCCAAATGCGAATAAGAAAGTTAAGATATCCGACAACTCTTGCCTGCAGTTAATTGTGTTAAAGGGGCACTCAAGCAGTTTTTGGAGAAGCTACTTTTTGGTGCGATGGCGGAGTATCTTCAGTTTTAGAAGGCAGAACTGCCTATTAATCACGCAGGAATAAAATACGTGCGGACTCTTTTCTGTACTTGCGAGGACCAATGAAATTATCGTATGTTTGAAAATTTTGGCGGCCTTTGTAAAGTTTCGCTAAAGAAACAATTTGCAGTTCATTTAAATATGTTGTGCATGATAATTTCAAAAGACGTAAAATATTTCTAGTTTAGAATACGCGATACTGCAATTATCGTTTCACAAACAAGGGACTACGTTGTCTCCTTGCCTTCCTCCGCGAGGGGTGAATTTCCCGTTCCCCCGGGATGCGCGGAAGCGCACGTATCTGCGCGCGGTGCTGGCCGGTCGTGTCGGTAGCGGGCCGGCCAGGCCTCGGTGGTGGTCGTCGACGTGGACGGCGTGGTGAAAGCTCATCGTTCCGCGTAAAAGCGCTATCCTTGACTGTGAATTTTCGTCGTGTGTCGCTATGATAACCCAGCACGTACTAAAAGGGAAGATCCACCTACTCGTGCGGCGATGTCGTGGCGGCACTCTCAAGACAGCAGAAACGCCCGTGCCGTCGTGTTTGTTTACTTCGACTACAGTGGTGCTTTCTAAGCATTTGTGTCCTCGAACATCGCCCGGATTTCTTATTTGGCGCATTTCATGCGTGTGCTCAAGTTCAAGGTATTACTGTCGCGTACCGTATAAAGGATGCGAATTTTCACGCGTTTTCATCACCCGAGAGAAGTGATTAGTGTTAGCAATCCTGAACGCTCGCAACGTCTATCTGATCACGAAATCATATTTCTACGTTGCTATATCACTGCTAAGATTACATTGTCTTTTATAATCGTAGAAAAGGCGTGTGGCGATATTTGTACTATTGCAATGTCGTGTATTAGAGTCGTGATCGTCCAAGATGGCGTACTGCATCTTTTTATTTTCTTTTTTTTCATCCACTGTACCCTGCAAGCCTATCAAGAAAAAAATAATAATAAAGCTTTAGGCTATAGACAACTGTCTGTCTATATTCGGTTACGGCATTGAGTAGCAGTGCGTCCCCTTTTTAGAGGGGCCGCTGAAACAGCTGACGGCTGCGTATAGAAGCGGTCGCCGTGCTGACGACCCGCTGCGCTTGTTGTAGTGGTTGCAGGTGTGTACGCGCGGCGCAGAGCGATCGTTCCGGTCGCAACAAACGCAGTCGTAGGTACGCGCTCGTTGCACATGTCTGAACCAGCATTTCCCCCGTCTTCCCGAGGCGAAAGGCAACGTGGCGACATCGTTTGACATCACGTACCAGAGGTAACGCTGCGATGTCAAACGTTGGTTCGGTTACGACTTGTCCCAACCGCAAATCGAAGAATGCCCGAAAAGGTCTGCGTTTCGCCGTCCTCGGAACCCGAACATGACTCCGAAGCGCTGCTATCGTCCACATCGCACGTCGAAGTGGCGTCATAGGAAATCATCCCCAGGTCGGCTGTCCGCCGAAGAATTTCAACCTCTAACGGCGTCAGGTCCTCGAGCGTAGAGAACTCCGCCATGATCGAAGCTCGAATGACAAAGAGGTTCGGCCGATGCGGCTACCTCGGGATCACTGCGCGACGGAACGTCGTCCAACGCCATTGGCCCGAGATCCTTTTGATAAGCGTGCGAGGACCAATGAGAGTGGTTTCGTTTTCGGGTGGATCCGAGGTTTGGCGGCCTTCAATTACATTTTTATTAAAGAAATAATCACCGTATGACTATATTTTTTGGTTTTTAGGGATACTTAAGGGGTCTAAATTCAGCTGTCATCATCAAAACACGAACTCAAAAACCACTTGAGTGCCCCTTTAAGATGAGCTGCTACGAGTTGAGACCAAGGTAGCCGAACAGCATGTTGTAGCGGCCCTCAGTAGACGTCCTTGAGCCTAGTCGAGATCAACCTAAACGTTGATGCGGAATGAACGAAGCATAGATTCAATCAACTTCAGATAACGCAGACTTTTAGAAATGTGCGATCACACGCGAAGAAAATGTAAAGATGACAAAAAAATAATTGCTAGTCTCGCTGCCGGCCATAACTTAATTACATTATTCATTTATATGCTACCATCGGTGTTTGCGATGGGCACGGATAATTAACTCAGCCATTTAAATTTGCGATTTTAAGGTAACGTGACGTTTGACCAAAAAGAAAAAAGTGAATGTACCTTTAAATTATATAAAAGTATAGCCTTGATGATACAAATTAGAGTTCAATGTCGTATATTACAAATATTAAGGACATTGGGAATGAATCGCGGTTGTTTGGCTGTGCTGCTAATCAATACCCGATCGGCTCCTGCTCTACGAAAATGTACAGTTTTACGAGATCCTCAATGCGCAATTCAACGTCGAACGCGACGCACAAACGGCAGCAAAAAGTGGAAACCGCTTACCTCCTCCTGCACTAAACGTAGGTGACCCCTGATGCACATGTCGTCTTCACGCCCCGGCTCCATGGCCGTCGCACCCTCCGCCCTCCCATTACTTCCCCCCACGCGCATACATAGAAAAAAGCTCCTGGCTACGCCATTGCTTTGTCTGCTGTCTGTTAGCTGTGTCATACTATCCGAAATATTTTCCCAGTCATTGCTAGAGGGTAAGCTGCCCAATGACTGGAAAATCGGGTGGGTCGTTCCTGTCTTCAAGGGTGGTGATAAATCATCTGCTAATGACTACAGGACAATATCTATACCCAGTGTGTCATGTAAATTACTTGAACATATAATCGATTCTAACCTTGTTACTTTTCTTGAGAACAATCATTTCTTTTCACCTCATCAACAGGGTTTTAGAAAAGGACTGTCTTAAGAGACACAGCTAGCTGGTTTCTTACATCATATTAACACTAATTTGGACAGCAATGAGGTTACTGATGCTATTTTTCTCGACTTTTTTAAGTCATTTGATCGCGTTCCTCATCAGCGTTTGCTCTCGAAATTATCTGCACTAAATATTAGCCGCATATATTAAAATAGATTAAAGACTTTTTACATAACAGGACCCCATACACTATCGCTGACAACCATCGCTCAAATCCTGTTCCCGTCACCTCCGGTATGTTTCAGGGTAGTGTGCTGGGCCCGCTTCTTTTTCTATCTATATTAACGATTTGCCTAACTCCTTGACCTCACAAATTCGTCTTTTCGCCGATGACTGCGTTATTTATCGTCGGATCAGTAACCCATCAGATTCTACTGCCCTTCAAGACGACTTACTAAATATCAGCTCATGGTGTACTAACTGGCTGATGATTTTAAACTCTTCTAAATGCAAGCACGTTCGTTTCCTTCTTCCTAATAATTCTTGTTTGTGCCCCAGTCAATATCACTATCAAAATACCCCGTTGGAAGTAGTCCAATCTTACAAATACCTAATAGTTCACCTAACCTCTGATCTATCATGGAACATGCATATTAATTACATTCTTTCAAAAGCTAACCGTAGTCTCGGTTATTTAAAACGTAACCTTAATTCTGCCCCATCTTCTCTTAAACGACTAACATACGTCACGCTTGTTCGACCGATCCTGGAATACGCTTGCAGCATTTGGAACCCTCATTATCATTACTTAGCTGCCTCACTCGAAGCACTCCAAAACCGAGCCGTTCATTTCATTTTTTCTGATCACTCCCGTCATACCAGTGTGACTATACTTCGTTTCAATGTATCTGCGAGCGAAGCCAAAACTAGAAGCGCAAGACTAGTGCTTTGTGCGTTTCTCCCCAGCTTGCGCGCTCGAGCAAAGCCTGAACGCATGGAGCTTCCGTGCTCGCGCTTCCAGCTTTGCCTTCGCTCGCACATAAGGTGAAACGAAGTATAACCTTAAAACTCGTGCTGACCTTCATTCACTTGAGATACGCCGCAGGGTATCAAAGCTATGTCTTCTGCATAAAATTTCTACTCGCCATCACTTCACTCATCACTTCTCTCTCAACCGTTTTATGTTTCAGCCCGCATTGATAACTCATGTAAGATTAAACTTATTTCCTGTAAGTCATCCTTGTTTTTCCGCTCGTTTTTGCCATCCGCCATTGCTGACTGGAACGACTTGCCCAATAGCATTGTTTGTCAACGTAATCAAGTTTTTCGCCAAGATTTAACAACCTTTTCGGGCCCTTGATGCATGTGTACTTAAGTGTGGTTGATTTTGTTGTTTTTGTGCTGTACTTTTTGATTTATTCTGCTTTGTAACCCCCCCCCCCCCCCTTACATAATGCCCCTTGAGGTGTGTGAGGTATTTAAATAAATAAATAAATAAATAAATAAATTTGTAAAGCCGTATATCCATGTTTTAGATATGCGGTGGTGCAAGCGCCAGTAATTCTGGTTTTTGCTATTTATGAAAGTCGATTGTCCACAGCATGCATGCGTTCACGCCCCACACGGATGTCACGGAAAGCTCGACGCCTACAAACCAGACTTGTGGGCGTTACTTGAGAAATTGTAATGGATTAGAATTGCGAATTACCGAGCCTCAAATGTACTTGATTACCGTTACAAATTATTTTCACTGAAAAGCAACGGATTACTTTACTCATTACGTTACAAATTAATTTCACATGACCTTTCTCGTGCACATATCAAAAAGACAATGTTGTCGTTTTTAGATAAGATCGAACAACCATGTCTGGTGACCATTTTTAATTTTGATGAAACAAATATATTTTGCTGTCGTCATGCCCAGAATAATAAAACCAATCCTTGTTTAAAAAAAAATATTGTTTTTGCGAATTTTTTTTTAAGCACCCTCTCATCACGTCCGCGTTTTGCGTATCGTGCAATGTTGACATTTCGGCCGGCTTCCGCAAAACAACTGTTCTGGTTACGGGTCTAGAAATATTTATTTCTAGACCCGTAACCCGTAACCCGTAAATATTAAAGTATTAATCACCAAGTACTAGGGTCGTTAATTTGAGAAAACAAATCACAAACACGGCACATTGCGCAATACGGCTCTGGATAAACGATTTTCTTTCTCCATATCTATAAAAGCTAAAGTCTTAAAAGTTTGCCAGTGTGTTGCCCTGTATACATTTGATCAGGGCATGAAATAGCGTTGTCCTGGTTAGCGGAAGAAATTTATGAGAATTGCTCACACAGGGGCATTTAACTAAATACTAATAAATTATCTAAAATTAATTAAATTAATTATTAATAAATACTAAAAATGAACTAATATTAAAAATCATCCTTAAAAAGGCCATCTTTAGTTTTCGTTCAACTCTCCTAAATTAACATTTTTAATATATACTAACAGAATCTGCAAAAAACACTACGCAATATTTGTGTGGCTTTGTAGTTATAAAGCGAGAAATATGGCCAAATTGACGCTAACGCTGTTGCCATAAATGGGGCGTGCACATGCCCATTTTTCACAATTTTATTAATATTAAAAAGTGTAAAAATGCTACGTGGTGTTTAGGAAAAGCCAATTTGATAGCACGCTAGTTTTGAAGGGAAAATTCCTAATGCGTTTTCGTACAACCGACCCAAAAATGCCCATGGGCCGGAGCGATCGAGGTGCGCCACCCTGTAACATGCTTCGCGGTACCTGTTTCAACAGCCGGCGAATAGCGTCTCCGTCTATGCGACGTAAAGGAAGCAACCGGAGCAACTTCAGCAAACAGATCAGCCTACAACATTGGCGGTAACATGATATAGGAGGTAGGGCGCGGCACAACCTGAACTTGCGCCGCCTGTGAGCGCCAATAGATCCGCCGCCGTGGAGGGCCGCACAACGCGTAGAAAATAAAGAAACAAAAAAAAAAAAGAATTCGGATTGATTGAGATTGTCTGTATTAGGCGTTTTTAGACAGAATCGAACAACCATGTCCGGTCGACATTTTTTTTATTTTTACCAAAAGATATATTTTACTTGTTGTGCAAGCGCAAAAACACATTCGAACTTTTCTTGCGGAAAATAAAATTTCTCTTGAACAAAAATAACACAGTCGCTGCCGGCATACGCGTACGTTTTTGCGACTTGCGTGAAACCGACCTTCTGGATATTTATAAAAGAAACACTGTTGTCGCCTTAGGTTTAATATTTTTTGTGCAGCGACTATACATAAAATAAAAGGAGGTAAACATGTATAGTCGATTGCTAAGCAATACAGAGCTTTATGAATCCGGATCTTAAACAACTAGAAATATAAATTTTGTAACATGGTTTAAACGCGTTTGTTTAATATTCGGATGCATTGTTATTGAAATTGAAAACGATAACCTTTATAAAACAATTCACTGAAATGTAGACACGTTACCGATTTTGCAAATAATTGGAAAATCAGTTTAAAATGAAAACCGCCTTAATTTTTCTTCTACTTTTCACAGATCAAGTCTCATAATCTGTCCTATCAGGAACTTCAAAAATGCTTTACAATATTTTTGCATTTTTCATCTCACAGAGCGTTAAATATACAGAATTGCCGTAACGGGAGTATAGAGAAAAATAGAACGTTGCCTATTTTTTTCCAGGGCAAGACAGAGGTCGAAATATGTAGGAAGTCTGTGAAGAGAAAGCACTGTGACAGGAGTTCGTGAAAAATAAGAATTCATAAAAAAGATTACAGGTGAGCTTGAAGCACACGTGAACAATTTAAAAACAGATTTCTCGAGTCAGTGAATTTCGGAGCCTACCTTTCGTAGGGAGGCTTGGCTGCTGACGACCAGGTTTAAATAGTGTTTAAAAATAATACACGTTTAAAGTTGTACAATTGAAACGAGTTTAATCAATCAAGATCCTGTGCGCACATTCGCCGCTTGTCACGTGAATTCTTTCTGCCGGACGCTGACCTGAGTCGGTTACGGCGCTCTCCTGGCACTCCGAGGAGGAACATTGTTTTCCCGTTTTTCCTGCGATCACTGTTCGTTTCTTCTCAGTGGCACCGCAAGCTCGCGACCTTGATCTGCTTTTCACAGCCATAGGAGACTTTACTTTCAAAGGTATATTTTTTCTGCGTCTAGTGTTCTTCCTAAAACAGCTGTGGTTGCAAAATGTCGGCCCGCGTACACTGCCAAAAGTGACAGCACTGAATTCCACGCACTACAGAAACAGAGTCCCACTTCTTTGCTTTCTTCTCCCTGAACGCTTTGACGTCAGCTTTCGGGAGGTGGATGAGTTTCGCGTTCGGCAGTTTAGTGTTCAGTGGGGCAACCATCTCTGACGCCGACTTGAGCACCGACGTGGTGGGCCGTCCGAGGTTATAGAACGTTGCCTGGTGCTTGACACGACCACCGATTCTATCGCAGGCGCTCTCGCCCTGCCCTTTTTCGCGTTCGAATTGTTGATTCTACGTCTTTCTGGCGATGACTGACCACTTGAGCGGCGTCAGCGAAATTAACGAGGCTCGCTGCACCATCACTGACGTAGGTCACATGAGCATACACAAATTGGATTTCACGATTCTCCAAACCGTTGTCATATAAATTAAATTACAGACGATCTCATTCAATCGCAATTTATTTAAGGTATCTTTATTTTCTACGCGTTGGGCGGCCCTCCACGGCGGCGGATCTATTGGCTCTCCCAGGCGGCGTAGGTTCAGGTTGTGCCGCACCCTACCTCCTATATCATGTTATCGCCCAGGTCGTAGGTTGATCTGTTTGAAAAGTCGCTCCGATTGCTTCCTTAATGTCCCATAGACGGAGACGCTATTCGCCGGCTGTTGAAACAGGTACCGCGAAGCATGTTACAGGGTGGCGCACCTCGATCGCTCTGGCCCATGGGCATTTTTGGGTCGGTTGTACGAAAACGCATTATGAATTTTCTCTTCAAAACTAGCGTCCACCTCTGTGCTGTCAATTTGTCTTTTTGTGACCACCCCGTAGCATTTTTACGCTTTAAAATAATAATGAAATTGTGAAGAACGGGTATGTGCACGCCCCATTTATGGCAACCGCGTTAGCGTCATCTCGGCCATATTTCTCGCTTTATGACTTGAAAGCCCCACAGATATTGCATTATGTTTTTGCAGACTCTGTTAGTATATATTATAAACGTTAATTTCAGAGGGTATAAAGAATATTAAAGGTGGCCTTTTGCTTTTAAATGATTTTCAAAATAGTGCATTTTAGTTAAATGCCCCTGTGCAAACAATTCTTGTAAATATTTCTTCCTAACCAGGACAACAGTATTTTATGCCAAGATGAACTATATGCAGGACAATACACTAAAAACTGTTAAGACTTTAGCTTTTATAGATACGGAGAAAAAAAATTGTTAATCCAGATTGTCATTAAGCAATGTGTCGCGTGTGCGATTTTTTTTTTTCTCAAAATGAGGACCCTAATACTTAGTGATTCATACTTTTTGTCAATTCTTCCTGTGCCTAATTTGTCAGTAAATATTTCTAGACCCGTAGCCAGAACAGATTCTTGGCGGAAGCCGGCCGAAATGTCAACATCGCGCGATACTCAAAACGCGCACGTGACTGAGGGTGCTTACAAACTGTTTTCGCAAAGACAATTTTTTTTTCGGAAATAAGGATTTGTTAAACTTTTCTGGGCATGGATCCAGCAGAATATATAATTTTCATCAAAATTAAAAATAGTCAACGGACATGGTTGTTTGATCATCTCTGAAACGCCCAATGGAAATTATTTTGAAGTTTTCAAAAATGTTCTGCAAAACTACTTTCCATTTCTGAAACGGCCGCATTATTGTAGTCATTGCAAGCATAAAACACTTAAAGGGGTCGTGAAACGTTTTTCGAAAATTCTGCGCATGTGCGATATTTTGATTGCCGGTCCTCTATTAGGTAACCCACGCGCATTCGTTTTATCGTCCGGATTAATTTATTAGCGTAAAACGACAATTTCGGTTTCCCGGGCAGCTTCCCTCTCAATTCTACGGCTACGTCACATCAAGACAGCCAATCGGAAAGTTTTACTTTCTGACGTCACGCGTAGAAGTCAAAGGCGAACCAGATACGTTCCTCAGATGCAAGATGTCCGATCGGCTGGCCCTCCCCGAGCTTCAGCGTCGATTAATCGAGCGAAGCAGACTTCTCGGCTTTCTGCCTTATGCGGACACCCCCCTCCGAGGAGTACGAGACCGCTCACCATCCGACGGCGGCACCAACAGCGAAGACGGGGCGAGCTCTGAGCAGCGAGGTTCGCAGTCAATGGCTCGAAGCCAGGCCGCTCTTCGCTGTGGATCGTCCGGTAACTTATGCAACCGAATGTCGTTCGTTTTACCATACCTCGTGCTGCACTCTCTCACAAGACACACGGTCGGCATGGCGAGTGCTGAAGCGCGCACACAACAGACGCCAACGACGCCAAGCACACACAACAACCTAAACTTGATAAAAACAAAACAGCGCAAAGACAAGGACGAAGTAGAAGAAACCACAGGACACAGCGCTGCGCTGTGTCCTGTGGTTTCTTCTACTTCGTCTTTGTCCTTGCGCTGTTTTGTTTTTATCAAGTCTACTTATCAACTAGCCCAAACTTCTACGTTAATAAACCTAAACTTGCCGCGCACAGAAAATGCGCAGCGGCGAGCAGACGACGGGGCGACAGGAGCGGGGAGTAGCCGACGTTGCTATGGTTGCCGGACGACGGAATTCTCGAATGTGTTAGAAAACGAAACTTACCTGCAATCATGTGATATAGTACTTCCGAATTAGTTTTAGAACGCCAGTAACATCCTCACTATTTTCATAACTTACTTTTTATTATTGGAACACAATATAGAATACAGTAGATCCTCAACCTTACACAGGTCTTATTGTGACGTTTTGTTGCTCATGCTGGGCAACGGTGTCGCATAGTCGTTCCAGGCACCCCAAGAAACACTATTTTCAAACACTGTTTATAAAATGTGGACGTAACTTTTCGCCGTGATATTTGGGATTTGGGATCTTTGAGATCTCATCAATTTTATAAAATTAAGACTGTTCATATCCATTTTCTTTGCACGACCCCTTTAAGACAAAGAATGTAGGTGTAGTTCGTTTACCTGCAAGTTCCCCAGGCAGCGAAAGCTGCAACCACACCCCCCATTCCGCTTTTTACGGCGACCGGAAATGAACCCTGGAATTCTGCAGACCAAGCTAGCGTTGCGCATGCTCAGTAGCAGCGTCTACCTCCGCTGGGAGATCAAGATTTTTGTTTTTCGCATATTTGTATGCCTTGCATGTTTTTCTAATCATTCTAATTACTAATTTAAAAAAAAAAGTTTTTTGGTGTGTATTCTTTTTTTTCAGGAAGTTTTCTATTTTGTTGATCTTGCTATCTTTATGCGGCTGAATTGCCTGCTCATTTTGCTCCAGTTTCTGTATTAAGTTCTTATTTCTAAAAAAAATAACGAGTAATTAAAGTAATCCGGTAAAATAATGTGTAACGAAATTACATCACAAATTACTGCCAAAAAACGTAACGCGGCAATAAGTAAATTACTTGAAAAGGTACCGGAGTACAAGGAATCCGTTACTTCAAAGAGCGGTGCAACGATATTAAATTAGATTGTTTTTCACTTTACACGAGCTTACTGGCACCAGTGGGACTCAAGGATACTCGCACGCAACGCCACTGGCCAAGAAACTCCTTTGCTGCGGTGTAATTTCAGAGACAAAAGCGATCATTTTCATTCAATCTCTCCTTTGCAAAATTTGATGACGTAAAGTGGGGATCGCAGTACACCGATATGACGATATTTGAATGCTGTTCAAAGATTGGATCCGAGCATTGCGTGGGCACTCGATTTGGGCTCGTGATAATCACTAGCTCAAGAAGCATTCGGGTAGTGGCCCGTGTCCAATCGCTGCAACGACGACAATAGCCGAGCCATAACAATGTCTGGAACTCAGCGCGTGGCCTGTGCTTTGCCAACCCCAGCGCGTGGCTATGATTAACATTGGCGGCATATAATCGGCTCCAGATCAGGCAGCCGCTTGTTCTGGCTGCGAATCGAGGGGGTGAACGCTGCTCGTTTTTCTTTAATTTTTTTCTGGGACTTCTATTGCGAGGGGTGAAAAACGAACGCGTGTTTTATAGGTCATTAACGTCAGGGATCTGTGCTAAGTGGTATTTGCGCAAAGTACAAAAATTGTTGCATCGCTCCTTTAATTGTAACGGATTACTTCCCAAGTCGGCTTCAAACGCGCAAACATGTCCGCCACCCCTTTGTGGCAGAAAGACGGAGGTGGTCTTCGCGGTGCCGTCACAACCGTAGCCAACTATCACGTGACAGATTATTTACATACCTGCATACGATATGGTGCACACTATCTGGGTCTTCGACAAAAGTGAATCCAGTGCTCTCAGTAACTTCATAAGATGAGGGTGAGTCGATCAAAACAATGAAGCTCGCTCCTGCGCTGGCACGGCTCGTTCGAACGTTCGAAATCTACAAAGAAAGACCGTTATGACTCATCCTCTGCGGTAGCCGGTCAAGCGACTTTCGCCGGACGAGTGCTCGTCCACGCATGCGCGATGAACGACGAGCGCCTCACGTGTCATGCGCAGAGACCGATTAGCACTCCCGTTTGCGCCAATCAAAGTTGATCGCAGCTGTCAAGACTTGCACCCTCTAGGAGCTAACATTTCGCTTACTCTGGACGCTCAGAGGTAAAAGTTCGCCTTTCCCTCCTTTTGGTAATCCTTTTTTTAAAGAATGAAGCGGAGCCGAGAAAAGGAGCTCATTCGCCGATTTTTTTAAAGCAGTTCTTTCTAAAGGCTCTCCAAGTGCCCATACAATAGGTACATAGCTTTCCCGTTTGACAGGCGTGCTAACTGCGATGCTGGCAGAGAAACATACGACGACTGAACTGAGACAAGCTGTCCACAAGAACCTCTTCGTGAAGGCAACAGTCTTTTCCATAAAACAAGCTCATATATAAGTAAGGTAAAAAATGAAAATGATCGAGAGGCAGTGAAGGAGACAACGTTTCTGCTCGTCTTCATAAAAGCGCCTATTGACAGGGAAGTGGGCTCCTGGCAGGTGTGTCGCATCCTGAACGTCTCCGACAGCCAAGTGCGTGTCGCGCGGCGCTACTGGTTCCTGGTCCGCTGCTGCAACCGGCGACTGGCGTGCATGTCGGGTGCCGCGTGCCACTGGCCCTGGACCTACCTGCTGGGTTGGAACCCCAACTCCCTGTGGCCGGAGATCTTTAGCATGTGCCTGGTCGGAATGATGGCCCTGGCCGCAGTCTGCCTCGCCGAGACCGACCTCTGGAAGATGCTGAGCCGCGTCTTTTACAGCACGCCGCACTTGTACGTGTCACGGACGCCCCTGCATTGCCTCCTCCCCACGGAACAGAAGCGCAAGTGAGTATCGCACAGACACAATTTGCGAATAGACGAATGCGTATACCTGCTAGGGAGGTCGAAAAAATACTGCAGAAACTTAAAATTGCACACCTTTTTATGTTAAGGTTTTAGCTTACCCGTCACTTCGTAGTAGCCATGTCCTACAGATTTCTGCAGCTCGTGGCTGCAGAAGAGCTAATTGAATGACAATCTGTCAAGAGGCTGCATAATCGCTAATTAAATGAGTTTGCACAAGCAGAATAAAGCTGTTTTCGCAAATTCCGACCACCGACCGCCTAAACTTCATGCTTTCGTTCCTACGCATGACCTTAGAGAGAAGGCAAAATAAATTCCTTTGTTCTGTAGACGCCCAAAGAAAAAAAAAAGTCAAGGCGGATAGAATGCACTGGGTCTGAGTATAGGGCACATTGCAATATTAATTGAACCCCCGAGTTTCGGTTAATTGAAAACTAGATAAATGAGGGACTGCAATTGTACACGTGCCGAGTGGTATAATTGAGTCTCAGTGGGAAAGTGGGCAGGTCTGTTGCCCCCGGAACCTCATGCCCAGTGCGATATGTTGGGTTGCCCCCCTCGCTGGTAATGGTGCTTAAAGTAAGCCCTAGTGATTTTCTTAAAGGGTCCCTGAAAAGAAAATAACTGTCCTTTTTAAACAGTTTGATTGGGACACGTGTGTCAAAAAATAAGGTTTACGCGAAAAATAAATATCTTTTAGAGCAATATTGACGGCGAGAGATATATTTGAAATTCTGCGCGAAGTCCATGACGTCACGGGTCATTCCATCTTTCCACCTCTACGTGAAGGCGAAGCCGCTCCACCTCTCCTCCACGCGCCCGAAATGCCGAGAGAGAAACAAGTGCAAAGCAGGTGACTGCCGACTAAATTGCGTCTCCCGCCGTCATTATTGCTTTTTTCTTTTCAGTGGCTCCTTAAGGGGGGACACTGCCTTAAAATTAAATTTTGTTTCAGAAAAAAAGAATACATTTATGGATTGTGGTTCCACATCTTATAGTGCACATTTCTGCAAACTTTTTTTTTTTTGCAATATCTTAAATAGTCACGTAAGAATGAAACATTTTCGATGAGCGGACGATGCAAAATCATATATTTTGCAAATATGAAACATCGACGTTTCTCATTAAAAAGAGCATTTCTTCGCAATTTTATTGTATTAAACATCTTTGTTCGAGAGTAAGCACTATTTTGGCAAGGACGCCGAGCACCATACAAGTACAGCTTCCAAGTGAAAGACAAGAATCGGAAAGCCCGTCCAGATTGAAGAGAAAACTGAACTAAAACCATCGTCTGTTTATAAAATGATGAGTTATTCCACTCTGTGAAGGAGGATGACCAGCGAAGCTGTTGACCACGCCACACGGACGTGACACAAAAGTTTGAGCTAAGTTACGAACAGATTAATTGTGTTGACCGGTGATCATCGTGACGAAAGGTACGCACACACATGTCGAGGACTCTCGCCGTCCCGAGGAGCCGGAGGAAACCCATGACGTCACCACTTCGTGACGTCATTTTCCCGCAAAATTTAGTGGGGAACTGCATTGGTGTTGAGATCACGTGACGTCAATTTTCCCGCTAAATTTAGCGAGAAAATTTCCCCGTTAACTTCGTGTCACGTGACGTCACGTGACACAAAGTTGTGATGTCACATGTCACGAAGCTGTGACGTTGTTTCACGTCACGTGACACGGAGTCGTGACGTCAAATGACGTCACGAATTCATGGCGTCACATCTGTTGCCGCACACTAAAAATCCACGGGACCCTAGCCATAAACGGCTTCGCTGTAAAAAGTCACGTGGGTTCACCTGCTTTGTTTCTTGGCGATGCTTGCCCCGCCTACGATTGCTGACGCTGGTTCGTGTATTGAAAGCATATTCAATTTCTCACTCGTTTAACAATGAATGTCCACATGCCGACAACAAAATTACACTCGAAGAGAGCGATCGAAGCTCAGACTCTCTCAGCAAAGCCGTGCAGGAGATCGGGTTTAAACGAAAGGCACCACCTATGCTCGTGATGCCTTGTAGTGTCTACCACCACCAGTGAAATCAAATGTAGTGGTGTGGAAACTTCAAATGGGTTTTTCTCAGTTTCAATCTTTTTGCAGGAGCTTTTTTCTTAGGAAAAATTATTTCAATAAACTGCCGGATTATTTTCTTTTTTGTGGTTGTTTGCGAACTCACTTTTAATTAATGCGGCTAGATATTTATTTTTCCTATCTATATAAAGTTTTTATTGCCAAAAAGTAGGGTTTTGATGAGGAGCAAACGCAGTATCATGTGGAACACTTTTTAAGTTGACCTTTTGCATAAAAAAAAGCGCGGGAATCAGGGCAAAAATTGATTGCCGCACTTCCCGTATGCTCTAGTTAAGGTTGAAGCTTAGAAATGCCCAATGTATTGCAGCAATTGTTTTAATGATTTACTTGCTATGTGAGGCGGCTTACATCAATAGCTGTATGGCTCCTCCTGTAGAATATCGGAAAATGATTATGCGGAGATGAAGGTTTATACAGTGCATTTAGGCAGGGTGATTAGTAGACCCTCTAAACTACATTAATATTAGGTGACTGGTTTAAAAGTTGACACTTGAAGGTGGTGTCACCCCTTAAATAGTCTAAAATTCTCACTTTTTTATTTATTTGTCTTATAAAAGTGGTTGCAATGGTTGCAATCAATATAGGGAACCCCGTAGACGATAACGACGAAAAGATGCTCCCAAATATTATTTCTGAATAGAAACAAAACTGAGCAGGTCATCAATCTTTTCTTCAGTGTGGTGGTTCTCGCTCTTGAATTGTTGGGATATATCCAGCGAGAGAGATTGGCCATGTATGAATGAGATAATAAAATGGGATGTCACCAAGGTACTCCTGTTTCTGGCATTCACCGTGTACTCCTTCCCCTCTAGTGTGGAAAACACTACATAGACCGGCTGATTTACCTCCTCGCCGAATACAGTGACTGCCTCGCGACATCGTCGAAGGTGCGCCAAACCGCCGTTGCAAAGCACCGCATCGTTAGCGAGGATGACGCGTTCCCCGTGCATCGATCGACGTACACTCAAAAAAAAAGGGTGTAGTAGGTACACCCACAGGGGGTGTAAGTGCTGCCACATATACTACACCCATAAAGGTGTACACGTACACCTCTAGACGAGGTGCATACATACACCCTTTTTCAGGGCGCATATGTGCACCCTTTTAGACACCTTCAGCATTCGGGGGTGCACAGATACACCCCATATTGGGGTGTGTAACTACTCCTTTCTTACACCCTCTCTGTCGTTTCAATGTGCAGGTACACCCCCAATTTAAGGTGTACATGTATTCCCTTTCTACGCCCACGCAATTTCTTGGGAGTAAAGATACACCCACCAACAGGGTTTACTGTTACACCGTTGTTTACACGCACCCCGCTCATAGGGAACAGAGATACACCCACCAACAGGGTTTACTATGACACCGTTTTCTACAGCCACCCCGCTCATAGGGAGCATAGATACACCTCATTCAATGGTGTATTATTACACGTCTTTGTGCACCCACCTCAAGGAAACCTGTAAAAAATGTACGCGCCCAGGTGGTTGCTAAAAGGCAGGTAAACAGACACAAGGGATTGTTTTCAAATCTCCTAGAAGTTTATTAGACAGCCTATTCCGTAAACAAGTAGAAACGTTCAAGCAATCCGTGATATGTGAAGATGTACAATGAAGCTGTTACACAACTGAGAAGATTACTTAGCAAACAAGAACCGGGGTGATTCTTAGGTAGTGTCTATTCTCCCAGCAGCCGGCAGAATTATTTACTCTAAATTCTGCCGGCAGTCGCCACTCATTAGTGATACAACCACTTCATCGAACGACGTTTCATCGACACGCGATGTTTCATTGACAGCTTAGACTAGCTTTCCTATATTAGCTTCTCTTTTTTTTTGTAATGCTATATGCGCGAAGTGACATGTACGGGTGGCACAGGTGGGGTAAATTTTGTGTAATGAGCCGCCGCAGACTGTCGCCACGAAGCGACGTGAACGGGTGGGCTGGGTCGGTGATCACGCGCCTCAGAGACACACGCGCGACGGAATGTTCCTTCAGCGTACATTTCACGTAACGAGTGATGATGAAACGTTAGTGTCGACGAAACGTGTCTACAAAACGTGTATCAACGAAAAGTTGTCCATTAAACGCGTTTTCACAAAACACCGGGAGAATAAGAAAGTCACTATTTTACCTGCAGTTATCACCTGATTGTCGGCGGCTAATGGCAGGCGACTGCCGATAGAATTTCGGGGAAATTGTTCTCCTGGCTACTAGGAAATAGACACTGCCTAATTTTAGAGGTAACCTGGAACGGAAGGGTCAATTGCTGCAAAGGAGTAGGTAGCAGCGCACTTACGATGAAAATACCGGACTTAAAATATGTAATCCGAGATGTCGACACGGGCTCACTGCAGTACAACCACACAAACACAAAAACGAAAAGAAAGAGGTCTTCGAAGATTCAACACAATGTGGCAGAAGCAGTAATTTGCCAAACCGAACACTAAACGCAAAACATGAATTCCTTGGGCTTTTTTGAAGAAAACGCGTGTTGGCGATGTACGCGTAGGACTTTTCAAACACTGGAAGCCTTGGTGCACTCGAATACGTTGTCGCGGACGAAATCTCCGGCAGCCCCGCTGGTCGCAGCACAGCAGACAAGAAACTAGGCCGGGAATCAGACATTCCGGGATCGGAAAAAGCTACCTCGTCATCCGCGAAACCTTTATCACATGATCACGGTCCTGCCATTACCCGCGCCCAGTCAGCGGAGTAAAGCGATAAAAAAAGCCCCCGGTTCATTGGTCCGGTGACAGCGCAGCTTCTTCCACGCTTCTGCTTAGGGAGAGAAAGAAAAGAGGAGTATACGTGTCACAGTCGCCTCCGCCTGGAGGGTAGAGCCGCGATTCCCCCTTGACGGTTTGCCCGCCGGGCCTCTACAACAACTGTGGACAACATTTATTTTTGTTGAGGCCGGTCAGCCCGCGCGGTTGGCGCATGTGCCCAAGTCGGGGAAGAACGGAATGAGCTCAGGCGGACACATAGAGTTTGAACATATGAACAATATATTTACTTAAAAACAAAATAAAAATTTAAATTCCAAGGTTTGGCACAAAGGCAAACAACACACAACAAAAAGAAAACCCCAAAGCTCCACACGGAGATTCAACCAAAAGAAACAACAAGGAAAACGGTTGGCGCACTACAGCAATACAAAATAAAGACAATGAAGTCAAACAACAAAACCACGGACGGAGAGCAAGTGAAAATAAAATGTCCGCAAAAGTAAAGTCCGAAGTGTACGGACGGGTCTCACTCAAATTTGGTGTCGAAGGGGATCGTCGGGCTCTTGGCGGTGGTGAGCTGGCAGGATGACGGCGGCGGTGACGATGAAGACTCAGAAGATATCGCGTTGCCGGGCCGTCATTCCCTCCGACTTCACCCCGCAACCATGAACGTCTTGCCTCCTTGAAGACCCAAAAAGCTCTCTCCCGAAACTATGCGCTCCTCACGAAAACCGTCCCAACCGTCCCTCTCTACGGCGACGTATTTCCCGCCTTTGTCAGCGCCGAAGGCACCCGCGAGGAAAAAAAAAAAAGAAGAAACAAACAAAACCGGTTTTGGTTTTCCCGTTTGTGGTCACCGCAACGCGAGGTGGCCCACCGAAAAGGCAAATTGTCGAAGGGGCACGGTGAGCAGCACAAAAACACAAAGATCGCGGGAGAGTCGGCCGGCGCCAGAGTTTGTGACAATACGAGAATAGCAGCTCCTTCAAGGCCAAAAGAGGCTGTCCTTGCAAAGGCTTATCTTCAGGGTTATTCCAACAATGAACCCAGCGAGAGGATTTGTCCCTTATATCCTCTTGAAAATTCGACCCAAACTTAATAGTGCAGTGGATGCTACCCGTGGCCTTGGCCTTCAGGCAGCTGCCGTGCTCTGCCTTATCTCTAGCTTAGAGACTGTAGTCACGTGATCCTACCCGGAGACCCGATTGGCCTAAAACAAGCATAGCGTCCACTCTACTGTCAATACCGAGTGAACAGGACAGCTCCATACTTTCTAAGAAACTGCCCGACCCAAAAAGGGACCCCCAAGGGGGAATCCAAGCACAAGGTGATCGGGGTGCGTGGCTAGCGTGGCGGTGCACTAATACACCTAAAGGTTTTAAGGGAGAGGAGAATGCTCATTTTGGGTGTACAAGTACATGGGCTGGGCAACGGAGGGTGCATCTTTCAGAAAAAGGGTGCATGTGCGCCTGATACACCCGACTACACCCTTTTTTTCTTAGAGTGTACAGAGTCGCTGTAAAAGAAAGGGAGGTCATCCAGGAGCAAGTCCAAGAGATGCTGAACGACGACATAATCCAGCCTTCAAGCAGTCCGTGGGCCTCCCCAATGGTATTCGTTAGGAAGAAGGATAGAACGCTTAGGTCCTGCGTGGACTACCGGTAGCTGAACGCGGTGACGGTAAGAGATGTCTATCCACTCCCCCGCATCGGCGACACGCTAGACCGGCTGCGCCACTCTCAGTACTTTTCATCGATGAACTTGAACATCGGCTACTGGAAAATCAAAGTTGACGAACGGGACCAATAGAAGACAGTCTTCGTCACGCCGGGGGAACTATATGAGTCAAGGTGATGCCCTTCGAATTATGCACGGCGCCAGCAACTTCCCAGCGTGTCATAAACAGCGGCTCGCAGGTCTGAAATGACAGAGCTCTCTTGTCTATCTTTACACCGTCGCAGTGTTTTCAAGCGACTTCGACGAGCACTTCCGATCACTCCAAGCTGTTCTTCAAGCCATACAAACCACAGGACTCACCCTCAAGCCATCAAAGTTTCAATTTGCCTATGACGAACTGAAGTCCCTAGGCCACGTGGTCAGCAACGATGGCGTTCGCCCAGACCCAGAGGAGACTGGTGCCGTCACGGTATTTCCAGCACCGACAGACAATAAGGCCGTTCGAAGACTCCTTGGATCGTATCTGTGCCTGCTATTGGCGCTTCGTTCGCGATTTCGCAAGGATTTTCTCACGCCTCACAAACTTCACGAAGTACGCCGAGAAGTTCGAATTGGCCGAGGAGCAGCAGCAGGCATTCGACGACCTGACGCGAAGACTCCAGACTCCTCCTGCTCTTAGGCACTTCGATCAAGATACGGAGACCGAGATTCACGTGAATGGAAGTAACGGAGGACTTGGCGCTGTACTGCTTAAAGTGCAAGAAGGCTCCAAGCGAATCATCACCTACACAAGTCGGTCACTCTCCAGGGTGGAGAGAAATTACTCCACAACTGAAAAATATTATCTTGCGGTCGTCTGTGCAACTGTGAAGTTTCGCTCGTGCTTGTATTGGGGCCCGTTCCGCGTAGCAACGGACCATCACTCGCTCTGCTAATTTGCGAACCCCAAGAAGCCCTTGACGACGCCTCACTCGATAGAGTCTCCGACTACAAGAGTTCAACATGACTGTGGTCTACAATTCAGGCCGCAAGCACAGTCCAGAGCCCCTTTCAAGACAACGTCCGGCAGCAGCGACGACGATGACGACGAGGGCTTCCTAGGCGCAGTGAACACCGACGACATGGCCCGACGTCAACGAGGCGATTCTGAGCTGCGCGCAGCTCAGGAATGGCGCGCGTGTACCATGCCACGTGTTTTCTCCCGAGCCCTGCCGGCCTTCGACATTCGGCAGGGTATACTCTTCAAAGAGAACTTCGGGGACAACAAGTGGCCGTGGCTGCGGGTAATCCCGACCGACCTTCGAGAAGAAATTTTTCTGTCACGACGGCCCCACGTCTGGACACATTGGTTGCAGCCGAACACTGGCCAGCACACTAAAAAAAGGGTGTAGCCTTACACCTATTTGTCCATTATAATGCACCCCAAAACATAAGTTCGATGTACAGCGTACTGCCGTCGAACTGAGGGCCCCAACGTGTAAGAAGGGCTTGATAACGGTGCGATAAAACTTATTAAACAGATAAAGAAGTGTCAAAAACTACAGAAAAAAAACCCACTGGGGAGTCGCAGTAGGGCCAAGAAATCCCCGATTATTTTTTTTTGTAGTGAGTAACACACGTGTAAATTAGCTATTTTAATATGTTGTATCAATCGACTATCAAGCAGCTCGTGAAAGCTGTTACCTTCGGTTCGACGCCAGTGCTCTGTTCGTCGAACTGAAGTTTTGGGGTATATTATTAAGACAAGGAGTGTAAGTAATAAACCCCATATTTTTGAGAGAGTATTCGTGAAAAGTAGTACTGGCCCAAGCTCCCCAAAATCGTCCACCTGTAGAGGCGATCGTGCCACAAGTGCCAGCGACGCAAGAAACCGCCGACGAGGCCGGCAGGTCTCCTGCAGCTAATTCCTCCACCAACTGCACCGTTCCAGCAAATTGGAAAGGATCTACTTGAGACCCTGGGAAACTGTTGGATAATCGCAGCCACTGATTATCTAGCACGATACGCCCAGACCAAATCCTTTCCTTCGGGAATCGTTGTGGTAGTCGCCACGTTCTTCGTCGTGTCCGTCGCCCCACGACACGGCGCTCCTCGAGTCCTCATTACAGATAGGGGGTCATCATTCATGGCACAGCTGACCCAGGAGACATTTCGCCTAAGCCGCACCAAACGCCGCCAGACAACGGCATACCATCCACCGACCTACGTAGACGTACCTAGCGACATTATCGCTATGTACGTCTACGCTGGGCACAAGACATGGGATGAAGTGTTGCCGTACGTCAGGTTTGCCTACAACACTGCAGTTTAAGAGACGACTGCAATGACAACATTGCAGCTGGTGCATGGCGAAAAGGTGACAACGATGCTTGACGCTATGACAACCCACAACCCTGAAGACGACGGAACCGACGACGCCCAGTTGATAACCCAACGAGCAGAGGAGTTACTCCAGCTCGGCCACCTGCGGGTTCATGACCAACAATGTGTTCATGCCGGACTGTACGACTTTCGCCGTCGCGACGTCGACTTTTAGCCCGGAGTCAGAGTGTGGGTGTGGTCACCCATTGGCCGCTGCGGACTGAGCGAGGAGCTGTTAAAACGGTACTTCGTACCCTACAAGGTGCTTCGTTGACTGGGGGATCTGAACTACGAGGTGATGCCAGTCGAAGCACGGACTTCATCACGCCGCCTTCCTCGACCGGAAGTCACCCACGTCGTACGCCTCAAGCCGTACTACGCTCGATAGGACTGTGGACTGCGTTTGTGTACTACGCTCAATAGGACTGTGTTTTACAGCCTCCGTAACTTCCCAGTCGTTTGTTTGTTTTGCTTTGTCTTGTTTTCTTGCACGGTGCATCGAGACGATGCTCTTCTTAAAAGAGAAAGTAATGCCGCGCACGTCTCCGGGCAAGCGCGCCCGTGGCCGAATCGTTATCGTCATTGGCTCTCATGCAAAGGGCTTAGGTTCGATGGGTGGTAGCGAATTCACCTTTTTGTTATTTCTGTAAATGTCGCGTTCTGGTAAATTCGAAAACCCTGTTGCTTATTCGAGGTTAGAATGTTCTACGTGCCTAACCTTCTACGCCGATTGTACCAGAAGCCCTTGCGTGTACAAAAGGGGATCCGCCGGCAAACCGGGGACAGTGTCGTCCCAGCGCCTGATCCTGCTCTTTTGCTGACTTCGAAGATTGTGACGCTGAACTTCTATTTTTCTTTGTGCAAAAGATCGCCCCATTAAACGTTTAGTTACTCCAGTTACTCGCCCTCTCATTATTTGTCATTCGTGACCATATGTACCTCGACTCCTAGCAAGATTTTCAAGATCGGGCTCTGAGACAACTCCACCCCCAAAGGAAGGTCTGTGTGGCGAGAGTTGCGTGGTGAGAGAGACGATGGGCGCGTGATAACAAAAAAATTAATGGTTAGGTCCACACGAAGCTGGGCAATCTTTCTGCAACCTTCACACAACAAAAATACAAACATTTCTTCCGTTATACAGGTGACACCCTCGTATAAACTGAAAAACTAGACGAGAGGCCAGCCAGTAACTATCGCCTATGCCCTCATAAACGTCCAGTAGGTCGCCGCATTTGATGTTACACACCGGTGTGCCACGACTCCAGGGACTCCAGCGCTGTTCTCTTGCCAAAGTCGTTTCATTGCCCAAGTTGAATGCGTGCCCCGTCGTCAAACGGTGTTCGACGAGTTCAGTCTTTGTGCATGTAGTGCGAGTCGTTTTTCCATGTCTCCTTTGTGTTGTCACACCTTTCGTTATGTTCTGTCAATGTGTATAGCATCAGAATCAACACGCTATACTTCATATTCCACCCCACTTTTAATATCCAAATAGGTAGAGCATTTTGACTTTGTGAAAACATTCACCAAAGCTTAATATCGCTTAAAAACAGCTGTACAGCCCACGAACGTAAGACTCTTCTAATTGTGTCGGACACTTGCTAGACGTACGGAATAGACACAGTCGATATTCTCCTTTCCCCTCACTCATTTTTCCTACCTTCCTGCCTGCACCTCCACGTATACCAAATAACTGTGGATAGAGATGCTAACCTACTAACCTAATTTTTTAACTTTGGCAACCGCAGATGTTCGCTGGGTCACAATGACGTCATCAGATAGAATAATGCACATTGGGAAGCCAACTGATTTTTTTCGTGGCTAACCTGGTGATGGAGCACCTTGAAACGCTTCTAATGAGCTCACAGCCCTCTCCACAGTTACAGCACTAGAGCAGCTGTCGCTGTTGGTCAAACCACCCTGTAGGTTCGATGCACCAGCCAGGGTATAATGGTCGTCTCGCAAGGCTGCCATCTTGACAGGCCTGACAAGTCCGGTGGAGGTCTATGGACATCTTGCCGCAAAAGTATCCTCCACCATTGTGTCACAGGCACGCGAAAACACCTAAAGCTCTTACGCATTCCTTATCGGAATCCACTCGTAGATAGTCCATGTGCTTCGCGTACCACCACGAAAGGGGAACAGCGCGAAAATAAACGAGGGAGAGAAGATGCTAACAACAGACACGGCGCTTACTGGCAACTGAAAGTTTATTTGTGCACAAAACACGAAATAAAGAGGAAAAAAAAAAACACGCAAAACAACCCGTTAAAATGGTTCGACGCAGACGCTTATCTGCGATTAAACAAACTTGCCGCAAGTCATAATAAAGTTCACTTCGTCACTCTTCAGGGCTAAGGACGGCGCACTGACACACGCTTCCCATCCTTTCACAAATATAAACAAATGCTTCATCAATCTCCCTCGCGGTTTTTGATATAAAAAATGCTTCATTAATTTCCGTTACAGACTCTTACCATCGGGTAAGAGTCCTCAAAATTCTGATGAGCACGTAGAACGAACATGGAAAGTTTCGTGCGAAAATTATTTATGGAATGTTTGAGCACCGCAACGGTGCACGACATACGTTCGTATCTACCTCATCGGTGTCAATGTCTGTCTCATCTTGCGCGATACGTGCACAGCCATAGCCTTTTTTATTCTAGAAAGCTTGTCGATTCCTCGACGGAGGCACTGAGCGCGCGGCCGCTGGAAAACGGCGAGGAGCAGCGACGAAGGGTTACCCATATAATAGCGCAGAGCCACTTCTGGGGTAACCTAGAGTAACTGTAAGGCTCTGCTTGCGGAGCCAGAGTATCGCGTTTACTTTCCTTTCGCCACCAACTCCGTATTGGCGAAGAAGCGGTCACGTGCACCGAGCTGGATCCGACCATCGTGCGGGAAAGCGACCTTGCAGGCGCCGAGTTTCGGGCGGGTCATGTTTCTCGCTTTTCGTTTTCTAAATATACATCCTGCACTAAAGTAGAACGAACTGGAAGGTTTCTTGGCAATCCAACATTATGTGTAGCCACTGGATACAGTATAGTCGCGTTGTTTTATAACACGAGCGATGTTTTAAACATGTTTTCAATGTCAGGAAAGAAGACGACACGGAGGACGACCGCGTAGCTCGTGTATCCGGGGCTCTTGCAGAAGCGACGGTCGCTTCCCGCAGTGCTGCCTTAGATCCAACATGGCCTCCCTGGAAGCATCATCGCGGTACTCTGCTCCGCAAGGCGGAGCCTGTACAGTTACCCTAGGGTACCCTTTCAGCCAGCGCCAACAATAAGCGCGGTTGCCTCTCCGCGAAACATCAAATCAGAGAGGAGATAAAAGAAAGGAGGCTATCGGTCTGTGGAGAAGCGGGAGAGGGCCGCAATAAAAAAGGGTCGACGCAAAATATCCTCCTCTTCCGAAAAAAAAAGCGAGAAAAAAAAAAGGAGGGCTTTCGTGTTTCCTGATTTTATTGCTGGGCACTGTTTGGCGCCGCCCTAGAGAGCCCCTGCGAGCGCCCTCTTCTCTGATATCCTTTCCACTTTAGAGCGGCCACGTCCTTTTGCGATTTAACTGGCGTTCTAGTATAAAGGAAGCTATGGCATAGCAGGTTCCATTTATTCATCGTCTGCCCAGGCAAATGCGGCACACTCCCGATTTTCATTAATGAGCTCTGCAGCACGGTTTTCAGGGGGGAACGCGTCTCGCTCCGCCGTGCTCGGCACATCTCGGGTGCCGCCATATAGACATCACGTGATCACTAATATGCCCAACAGGAAAGATAGCGGAAACCGGTAGGTTGCCATTTTGGCCGCGGTTTGCGCAGCTCTAAGTTCCCTCAAGTTCCCCAGTGTCGTGGCACGTTGACAGGTATAGTCGTTGTGAAGAGTGTCGATGGAGCCATAAATGGTTAGAATGGAAGATGTGGCGATCGCTCGCTCCTGTTAGCGGTGAGAGTGGTCTGACGCTTCATGAGCACTGTCAAATCCAACAGCAGCGTCACAGCTCCACCCCGCTCTGCATTCCCAGTTCTGAGCTACTCTCGCCAATGTGCCATCTCCCTCAAACACTCTATCTCCCTCAGGCGCTCGGCGAAAGGAACCCGCAACGCTAGAACTTGATGCATCTCCTCTGTTTGTCTAGCCTTGAAATATTGACGTTTTTAAATTTATCACTCTAAGCCCTAAAAAACACACGGAAAGGAACAATTTTTTTAAACAGCTAGATGAAAAAAAAAAGATTGTTAAAAAAACGTACAACGAAAAAAATATATTTTAAGGCCTATATTTACTGCGCGAAACGATTTTGTAGGTGGCGCTCGCGGGAGCCCTAGGAAAAGTGGCGTCTATGGTCACGTGACTGGCCGCTATTGTCACGTGGTGCTTGCGCTCTTTCGGGAGCTTCATATGTACTCTAACAGTTACTTATTAATCTTCGTTTCAAGTACAACAAAAACAAAACACAAAGATTAATAAGTAACTGGGTATGACGAAAGGCTTCCGCGATCCTTGAGGAGTGGCCATGCTTCACAGGGGCTCGGAGACGGAGCGACTCTGCGTGCTCCCAAACAACCAGTGAAATCGCCATTAGATGTGTTTGCGCGAGTTCACCTCCTTTGTCGCGCCGGAGCAAGGTTCGGGCTGCGGATTGCACGGCCAAGAACTTGGTTCAAGCTGCGCCGCATCGTAATTTGCTAAAATTACGATATTTCTGCTTTATTTTCAATAAGATTAAAACATTATGATAACGTACTCTAGCGTCTTGTACGCTTCTTCATTATTGTTTTTTTTCATGCATCTGATTCCTGTTCAAGTATAATTCTAAGTTCAAGTTATATATTTACAAGTGGGTACCAACACGCTCAACTCTCAACCGTTATTCAATTCCTTCTAGTCAATTCAGCCATTCTTCTTATGTATTCATTCACTAGACCCACAGACTTAGATTTTTATTGTCACCACCACGTTCCAGGGCAGACTACTAGCGCGCAACATCAACAAGAAAATCATCCTGGATGTTGCCAGGCAGACATTGGGTAATAACACCGTCACAACGGCATGCTATGCGAGTCAGTAAGAT